>CAUYPK010138907.1:0-58168 GCA_963574355.1 Loris lydekkerianus
TGTATCCCCATGACGGGTAAGACTGAAACTGCAAGAGCAGGCAACCTAAGACAGGGGCTATGTTTTTCCACCATACAAAAAACAAGAGGGAATTGTTGGGCCCTGCCATGTGCCTGAGGCCTAGTGCAACTTCCCGAGCCTGCTTAGAAGTAGATCCATCGAGCTACTTCCGCGTAGCAACGACTCAGCAAGGCCCGGCCTGAAACTGCCTCTACCTAGATACAGCCAATGTGGTACCATGCCACTGGCCCGACCCTGTCACTCACCTCTTCCCGCGCCTTCTTTCCCTGCCCCTTCTCCACAATAAAAATAAATAAAAAAAAAAAAAAAAAAAAAAAAATTACTAAGAGTATAGTGTAAATAAATGTCTTATCACAACAAATAAGTAAGTGAGATGATGGCTATGTTAATCAGATTGATTTAGCATACCACATTATGTTTCAAAACAGCAAATTTTACCCCATACATGTAAATAGTTTTGTTTTAATAAAATTTTTAAAATTTTAAAAAAAAAAAAAAAAAAAGACAAATTTTTATAAGGGCAGTTGATCATGCTCCTGAGTAACTTACCATTTAATCTTAATTACAATAATTTATAACTTATTGAACAAAATTATTTTTTAACAGGGCAATTCAAACAGGACTTTACAGCACAACTAAAAAGTAGTATGGTAAATGGGAATCATGGCAGGCCAAAAGACAAATCTAATCACATGCAATGCACTGAAACTCTTGGTAAAAACACTTCCAGAAATTTGAAGAAAGAGATAAGCACCTCAAGTATTATATTTCAAAAGCCAAAATTGACCCGTAACATATCACTTTCAATGTAAACAACTTTCTGTAAAGTACTAAATATTTTCATTTTGGTTTGGTTTCAGGTGTAGAAGAAAAGACAGAGTACAATTACCTAAGATACATTTTACTATACCTTTTACTGTATCTACCAGACCAAACTAAAAACAAAAAAAAGCATTTCAACATCTAATGGCTTAAAAGGTGACCTACGAAAGGCTTTGTGGCCAGTTTTTGCAATACTGATAAGCCAAACCACAAGATGTATTTTCTAAGGAATACAGCTATAAAATCCTGAAAATCTATTTATAACAACGAAGAGTATAAAACATGAGTAAACAGTACTCTCTCAATGTGAGTGTAGGTAATTGTGTGCATGCTCTTGCACTTACAGATATACCTGTTCTGGAAAGAACTGGACAAAAAAATTCTTAAATTTCAAGGACAAATTCAAGAATATTTGAGTAAAGAGAAAATTTTAGGCCCATTCTGTAAAAAACAAAGCTAGATAGAAAAATAATTTGAATGTATATTATGCATGATCATAAAAATGAAGTTTGCCTAATGTATAATTTTGCTTATGGTTCTGATAACAGAAAATTACACAGGTGCAAACAACACGAATCATCTCTGGCAGTTGTTATCACATGTTATCAGGATTTTGTGTATGCGCTTATAAAGCCATGCCGAAAACAGACGGAAGAGCAAAAACCAGTGAGAGTCAATCTGGCTTGCTTGGTCAGAATTAGGGACGTGGTTTTGAACAGTTTTATTAGTCGATAAGAAATAACAAGTCACAAAGAACAGCTCTCATAACAAAAACTTCTATTGATGTAGTAAAATATAAAAATGAGAACACATACACAAAAGCACAAATATTAATGTCTTCCAAGGATTAAACTGCTTATATTTAACTGAAACAATTTTGTCAGAGACACAAAATGAAAATGTACAGCGTGAAGACTGTAGTTAGGCTGTATCCTGAGAATCTGCTAAGAGCACATTTTAGGTGCTCTTACTACATACACAAAAGTAACTACATGAGATGACAGACACGCTAACTTGTTTGATACTAGTAATCATTTCACTGTGTGTAGCAAAATACCATCTTGTATACCTTAAATACATACAATAAAAACAGCAATTATCTTAAAATAAATAAAAACAAAAATGAAAAGGCAAAATTAAAGGAAAGCCTAAATCTGGAAATTAATTAATCTAAAAGTCAAGTGACAGTTTATTAAATAACATGCTAACAGCAATGATTTGGCTTTCAAATATACATTCTTATCTAGGACAATCTTCCAAAATAAAGGCAAAATTCACAAACAGCTGCAGACAAAAACCATTGAGGTTCAGCCATGGGATAGTCAGTGGACTATAGGAGAGGAACATAGATGTGTGCCTCTTCATTATATGATGTCTACATTGCTATACTGGATTACAAATCCATTAAACATCTGTGGCAAATTCTGGAGGGTATTTTCCGTTTTGGTCTTTCCTTGTTGAAAATAGTTATAAAGAGAAATAAAAACATATCTTTAAAAACAGTTCATTCTAGATTTTTTTCATCCTTACCACATTGTATATGTTTAAAAAAAATCATTAAACACAGAGGACTCTATGCAATATAAGTTTAAAAATATGGTTCATGAAAATGCAGGCAGATTTAAAATAGTTATTTACAACTTGTCTACTATTAAGCCAGAGCAAGAAAGTCTGAGAGGTATTAGATAAATTTTAGAAAGCACGCCTGCCCTTTGTTCAATTATGATATTAGTATTTTCCAGTTTCTCAGGTCAGAAATTCTAATGCAAGGACAAAAGTTAGGAAGGGATTTATAGGATTTAGAAAATACTATAAATTTGGTGTATAACATACCTCTTGGGGGTGGGACACAATTATTAGAGGAACTTTACCTAACAACCCCAATCAGTGTAACCTAGTTCTTTGTACCCTCAATAAATCCCAAACAATAAAAATAAGACAAAACAAAACAAAACAAAACCACAAATTATGTTTTCAGTCCACCAAGATGATTCAAAATATTTTAGCACAAATCTTCTTAAAGCCTTAAACACAAAACCTCATTAGAAAAATAAAGCCATCCAGAGTTTACTGCCACAGAGTAACTGCCATAAATTATAGTGTCCAAAGCCCAACCTAGAGCATTTAGTACCATCACTACACTTCAACCCCACTTAACGCTTACAAAGAAAGGCAGACCATAAGATAATGCAAATGTTTACGTTACACCTTTGTGGTGAGGAAGAAGGAAAAGTCTTAGTAATCACTGCCTGGACACATTGATTTGTGTTCCTTGTTCAGGGCTTCTAAGTACCCTGGCTCCCAAACAACTGTATCTTTTCAACTCAGCCTTCAGAGACTCAGTATTGTCTGTATCACAAAGTTTCCTGAGAAAGGCAGAGTCATATTTGACCAACTTTCCGACATGAAAGATGTCCTTTATTTCAGTCAGTTTTAAGTAGGAAAAGAGAAATCATAGGCTATTTAAAATAGAGGAAAATTAATGTAAAAAGGCGGTTATACAAAAGATTAAAGATATGTAAGAAGTCACCACGAGGAGGAGAGTGAGACAACTAGACATCAGTCATGCTCCAAGCAGCTATCACCCCCAGGCCACAGAGGCAAAACAAAGAGGAACCACAGGAGGATCACACAGTGGACGGTGGGAGCCGGAGCCACAAAAGAAACAGCTTTTGTCAGCAACACACTACTGATAAAGTAAGATGAAAGAAATACCCTGGCCTCTCCCTTCCTAAACTTTCACACTGGTGTTTCCCATTGGGTTCCCCAAACCTAGCAGAGCCTGAGAAAGGCAGCCTGCAGAGTTAGCCCTCCTCAGTATGGAAGAAAGCTGGAGCAGAGTACAAAACAGACCTAAGGGCAAACACGCCCAAGAACGGCACAACTTTAATAGTTCAAATCATAAAGCAATCTCAGAAATGCACTCAATCTAACTTCTCATTTGCTGTAACACTTGGCTCTAAGACTTCAAGAAGCATATTAATACTTCTAAATCATCTTTCAGATTGAAATAAAACTAAAACACCAATATGCAGAAGTGTAATTCTGCTAGGCAGAGCAAGAACTACCCAATTCGTTATTATAATGAGATACATCCTAACGTTCAATAGGAGTTTGGGTTGTCTGTCTTTTGGCTTGCCCATAACATCCAACTGGGAGTAATTTAAAAGATGTATTTTCTTTTCTTTTTTTTTTTTTCTTGAGACAGAGTCTCATTATGTCACCCTTGGTAGAGTGCGATGGCATCACAACTCACAGCAACCTCCAACTATGGGGCTTAAGCGATTCTCTTGCCTCAGCCTCCCAAGTAGCTGGGACTACAGGCGCCCACCACAACACCCAGGTATTTTTTGGCTGTAGTCGTCATTGTTATTTGGCAGGCCTGGACTGGATTTGAACCCGCCAGCTCCGGTATATGTGGCTGGCGTTCTAGCCACTGAGCTACAGGCGCCGAGCCAAAGATGCAATTTCCAAGAAAAATAAAATAGTCTCTGTATAAACGAAGATGTCAGCCAACAATTATTAGAAGCTATTTAAAATTGTTGCCAAGTAAATGGCTCAAATGTGCTTTCTCCAAAGCATCTTTTCAATCTTTAAAGAGATGCTGAGTTTTTATTATAGATGATTGAATTCATACCTACTTACTCAATTCCTAATAGAAATCAGAGTGCTGATTCAAATTTTTTAGTATGAGAAGAATATTGATATTGTGATTACACAATTGTTAAAAGCCAACCTTAGCATTAAAAAAATTCAACATACTGTTTCACATATCAAACAATGACTGCTATCATGCTTGAATTGGAACTCACTACACTACTACATTAAATCTGAATATTCCAAGAGCTCGCTAAAACTTCTATTTTGTTAATATTGTTATTACGTTTATTCATCATTTATAGAAAACACTAAAATAAAACTCAATGTTTTACAAAATTCTTTATAAATTCATTTAACGACAATTTATTTATCAAATAGAACTTAAAAAAAAACCAAACTTTTTCCAAATGGTTAAAAAACTTTGCCTATTAGAAATATTATCTAGCTTATTTTCACCAAATTGACATATCAATAAATCAAACCAGCTGTCAAATATCATTAAGCATTACATACATTTAAAAATATTCTGGCTGGACATAGAAGTGGCTCATGCCTGTAATCCTAGCACTCTGGAAGGCTGAGGCAGGTGGAGTGCTTGAACTCAGGAGTTCTAGACCAGTTTGACTAAGAGCAAGACCTTTTCTCTACTAAAATTAAAAAAACTAGCTAGGCTGGTGATGGGCACCTGTAGTGCCAGCTACTCGGAAGGCTGAGGCAAGAGGATCTCTCCAGTTCAAGAGTTTGAGGATATTGTGAGCTATGATGACACAGGCACTCCAACCAGGGGAACAGAGTGAAACTCTGTCTCAAGAAAGTAAATAAATAAAAGTAAATATTCTGCCTTGACTCAAGATTTTAACAGCAAAGTATGATGTGATATAATATGCCATTAACTGTATTATTATTGGTATTTTTTTTTTTTGAGACAGAGTCTAACTGTGTTGCCCTAGGTAGAGTGCCGTGGCATCACAGCTCACAGCAACCTCAAACTCTCGGTCTTAAGTGATTCTCTTGCCTCAGCCTCCCAACTAGCTAGGACTACAGGCACCTGCCAGAACACCCCGTAATTTTTTTTTTTTTTTTATAGAGATAGAGTCTCACTTTATGGCCCTTTGGTAGAGTGCTATGGCATCACAACTCACAGCAACCTCCAGCTCCTGGGCTTAAGCGATTCTCTTGCCTCAGCCTCCCAAGTAGCTGGGACTACAGGCGCCTGCCACAACGCCCGGCTATTTTTTCGTTGCAGCTTGGCCGGGGCCGGGTTTGAACCCGCCACCCTTGGCATATGGGGTCGGCACCCTACTCACTGAGCCACAGGCGCCGCCCCTCCCATAATTTTTTTTTGCAGTTGTCATTGCTGTTTAGATGGCCTGGGCTGGGTTCGACCCTGCTAGCCTGGGTGTATGTGGTTGGCGCCCTAGCCACTGAGCTATGGGTGCTGCTCTTTAACTGTATTATTTTAATAACAGTAGTAAATTCTATATTTATGTGATAAAAAACATGGATTACATAGCCCAAAAGATAAGAAAAGGCACTGAGTTGATGAAATAGTCCTAATAAGTGCTGATTTGTCCTTGGAGGCCTTCAGACAAACATCTAGGTCTCTACAAATTTAGAAAGCAGAATAATAATTCTTTAGAATATTAAAGGTAAAAAGAAAATTTATCTTTCTTAAAAGAGCATGAATAGCCAATTAATAAGTGCCATTTGAGAACTATAGCTATTTTAACAGTAATAATGCCACCATTTTGCCATTTATCAAATAAAACACAGAAAAAGTGCTACCTTATTCATTACTTTAATATATTTTTTTTATTTTAGCAATGAAAGTAATTTTTTCTGTAAACACTCACCATCCATTCAGATATAATAACATCCACTTTTTCTACAGGGAGGTGAACTTCTTCAATCTTTCCTTTAATTAGTATAATAGTGTCTTCAAGTTTATTTAGTCTGAAAGTCATCATAATGAATTAAATTAGTATGTGAATCAATAACACATGTCACTGAAGTTACCATGTCTTTTAAAAAAGGGGAGGATAGACAGACCAGATACACAGACAACAAACGAATGTGTAAAGGGAAGTAGTCTGTCACAGGGGTGAGAGAATTTGAAGCCACCAGCCCTTACTTTGAACACTAGCTCTACCAGCACTTGTCAGCCATGTGATCGTCACCAAATTTTTTAATAATTTTACTGAGCCTATGTGCTCATGATATAATATCCTATTCACTTCACAGGCTACTGTAGGGATCATGTATTTGTGAATGTTATATATACCTCTCAAGCAACAGATAATGGTAATGACATTATCATCAATAACAAACTATTAATGTTATATAGATCTGAAATCTCACCCCATAAAAAATTATTTAACCTTGACCTAAGGCATTCATTAGGTACTTTTATGTAGTTATATCTATATAATCATAAGATTGGCACATATTTTGAACCTCTTCTGCAATTTGGAACAACAGCATTAAAGAGATAATTTCAGAAAGGTGAAAACAAACTGCTGGTTAAGCTATATCTAATTAGTAATAAATTCTTGATCCTCAGAGAATGACCCTTTTAATTAATTACACAGGAGTTTTTTTCTGCATAGGGAGAAATTAAGGGAGAAATCCCCCTCCCCCAACTTCATCAAAGTATTACTTATATACAATTAAGTATATAATTTTAAAAGTAAACTTTGTTGCAGTTTAAAAAACAGTTACTTTGGTGACCACCACCATTAAATTTATATAGAATATTTCCATCTCCCCCAAAAGATTAGTCAGTGCCCATTCCAGAAAATCTTCCCATCCACAGACAACTATTGATTTTCTTTCTTTCACTACAGAGTAGATTTGTATTTTATAGAGTTTCATACTAACAGAATCATTAAATGCAACCTTTTGTGCCTGGTATCATTCAATAAACATGATAGTTTTTAGATTAGTGTACTTTTGGTATGTATCTATGATTCATTCCTTGTTATTGCTAAGTAGTATTTCACTATATGATAAACCACAATTTGGTTTATCTACTCACCTGTGGCTGGGATTCTAGATTGTTTATAGCCTTGGGGTATAACGAATAAAGTTGCTATGAAACACCTGTGTATAAGCAGAACTGTTCAATCAAAAGGTAGTTTCTTTTAAAAAAAGAAACGCAAATTTGCTTTACAAAGTGAAAATACAATTTTACATTTCTGCCAGTAATGTATATGCATTCCTATTGCTTCACATCCTTCTCAATACTTAGTGTTTATTTTTTAAATTTTAATTATATAACAAGACTTCATTGTGGTTCATAAATCGCATTTTCCTAGAATAATCAAACATTTTTTATGAGCTTATTTGCCACGTTCCTATATCTTCTTTTGTTCTGATCAGCTTAGTGTATTATATTATTTAATTGAAAGGGCTGTGTACTTATTCTGAATAAAAGCCCTATCAGACTTATGTACAGTAAATGTTTTACCACATTGTGGGTTGGTTTTCATATTTTTTAATGGTGTGTTTTAAAAAACTAAAGCTTTTCGTTTTCACAAAGACCAATTCATCACTTTTATCTTTTATAGTTCATGCCTTTGGTGACATATCTAAGAAATCTTTGCCTACATCAAATATTTTCACCTATCTTTTCTTTTAAAATACAAGTTCTGACAAATAAGGTCTCGCACTCATCCTAGAGAAAGTGCTACTTACCTCATTGTTGAACGTCAGTACAGTCACCTTTGAAGTTCTCCCTTTGGGAAGCTATGCACCACTGCCAGCACATAGTCTATATCCTCCAAAGCACTTTTTCTAGGATGAGCTCACAAACTTAATTGCCAGGACTGGTACAATGCCAGTTCTGAAGGCTGGTCCAGAAAAAGAGCTCCAAAATAGCTTTGAAGAGCGAACTAGGCACCGGTGTCAGTGCATGCTTCCTAAGGAGAGTACTCTGAAGGTGACCGTAGTGATACTTAACAATGAGGTACGTAGCACTTTTTCTAGAATCATTTCGAGATCTTAATTGTCCAACTTTGTATTTTTAGTTTCCATTTTCAGTTAATTATGTGTGGTTTTATTTCTGGATTTCCAATTCTACCCCAAGATTTAGATGTGTATTTTTATGTCAAAATACTTTCTCAATCACTACAGTTTTAAATTAAGTCATAAAACTTAATACACATAAAACACATCTCTCAAATTTATTCTCCCTTTTAAAAATCCAGTTGGCAATTCTAGGTCATTTGTATTCCCACATCCATTTTAGAATCAGTTCCTAATAGTGTTTTTTACTGTTCAGTGCTCCTGTCTTATACAGAATAGGGATAATTTCTAAAATTTATCCCTAATATGTGATGGCTTTGTGTGTATTGTTATATATTTTAAAATTTATAATTGTACATATTTATGGGGTACAATATGTTTCAATGCATGTATCTAGTGATACTTTTTTTGTGATACTTTCTTTTAAAGTTTCAATTTCTAGTTATTTGTGGCTACTTACAGAAATATAATTGGTTTTCATATTCTGACCTTGAAGCCAATGATTGTGATCAAGGTTTCAGTTTTAGCTGTTTTAATGGCTATCTTATAGATTCTTTAGGATTTTACATGTACATGATGACATCATCTAGGAGGTATGAGTCTTAATTCTTCCTTTAAACCTGTTTATCTTTTACTTCCTTTCCCTGGTTTGCTGAACTTGTTAGATCTTCTAGTACAATATTAAATAGAAGTGGTGAGATTAAACATCCTGGCTTGTTCCTAATTTTAAGGGGAGGAAAGTATTTGTCACTTATTAGACGTGACACTACCTATAGGTTTTTTTAAAATAAGTATTCTTTATCAGGAGAGAAAGTTTCCTTCTTTCCTCCTGCAAGTTTATGAATAAGTTTTCAATTTTAGCAAAAAGTTGATTAAAGGTTTTCCTTTTTAGTTCTGTCTGTATGAATCATATTGATTTTTTTTCTTTTTTGAGACAGAGTCTCATTATGCACTCCCTTGATGGAGTGCCATGGCATCACAGCTCACAGCTCACAGCAACCTCAAACTCTTGCGCTGATGCGATTCTCTTGCCTCAGTCTCCCAAGTAGCTGAGGCTACAGGTGACCACCACAACACCTGGCTATTTTTTTGGTACAGTTGTCATTGTTGTTTAGCTGGCCCAGGCTGGGTTCAAACCCACCACCCTTGGTGTATGTGGCTAGTGCCATAACCACTGTTCTATGGGCGCCGAGATAATCATATTGATTTTTTTAAGGCTAAGCCTATCTTGTCTTCCTAAAATAAACCCCACTTAGTAACAGTTTATTATCTTTTTTACATACTGTTGGAATCAAGTTGCCCATGTGTTCTTAATCTTTCCATCCATGTTCATGAAGTACCTTGATCTATAGTCTACTTTTCCTGGAATATCTTTGCTTGGTTTTAGTATCACTGGTCTTACAAAATACGTTGGAAAGGGTTCTGTTCTATTTAATATTTTCTGTAAAAGGAATAATTTCTTCATTAAACGTTGGAAACAGTTTATTATGTGAGCCCACAGCTTAATTTGTGGGAAAGTTTATATATAACAAATTATTTTCTTCACTAGATCTAAGTATTCAGATTTTCTAGTTCTTCCTAAATCAGTTTTGATAACTTCTGCTTTTCAGGACATTTTTCCATTTCAACTAAATTGTCATATTAATTAGAATAAATGTGTTTATAATATTCCCTTATTATCCTTGTTTGTATGGTCTGCAGTGATGTCCCCTTTCACTTCTAATACTGATTATATCTACTTTCTTCTTAGTACGTCTATTTAGAGATTTATCAATTACATTGTTTTTTACAAGAATCAACTGTTTTCATTAATTTTCTGTATTGTTTTTGTTTTGTATTTCATTGATTTCTACTATTACTTTTACTTATGTTCTTCTACTTAGTTGGATGTATTTTTCTTTCCTTTCTCTAGCATCTGAAGATGAAAGCTTAGATCACAGATTTTAAATCTTTGTTATTTTCAAATGGAGTAATTTATAACTTTTTATTTCCTTCTAACTACAGTTTCACTGCATGGCACAATTTTGATATACTGTAGATCTGTTTAAATTTAGTCCAAAATATTTTCTAAGTCTGTTTCACTTGTCATTTCTCCTCTGACCCACTGGCTATTTAGAAGGGTTCTGTGCAACTGCCAATTGTTCAGAGATATACTAGGTATCTTTGTGTTATTGACTTATAACCTAATTTCAGTGTGGCCCTAAAGCTTAGAATATTAGATTTAAATCCTTGTAAAATTATTGAGAAGTCTTTTACTGCCCTATGTATAATCTACCTTAATGATTCGATGTGTACTTAGAATGGTTCTATGTGTACTTAAACAGAACATGATCCTGATGTCTTTGGGTGGAGTGTCATATAAGTATCAAATTGGTCAAGCTGATAGTGTATTTACGCCTTTTATACTCCTATTCATTACATAGCTACTTGTTATGTCACTTATTGAGGAAGGTGTATTAATATTTCCTACCAGGATTATAAACGTATTTATTCCCCCTTTCTGACAGTTTTTGCTTGATATATTTTGAAAGTTTTAACAAATACAGGTTTGGCATCGTATATTCTTGGTTATTTGACACCTTTATAATTATGAAATATTCTTTATTCCTAATAGTTTTTATAGTTTCCTTTATAGGATATCACTATAGTCCCTCTAGCTGTTTAAATAATCCATGTTTCCATGATATACTTTTCCCCATTCTTTTACTTTTACTCTATGGTGTTTTTATAAGTAAACTGGATTTCTTAAATATAGAAAATTGCTAAGTCTTACTTTTTATCCAGCCTGAAAATCCTGTCTTTTAACTGGGTGCTTAGATGAGGAATTGTAAAATCATGGCCCACCAACCTATAGTTCACTTTTTGTACCATCATAAGCTGAAGAGTTAAGAAAGAAGAAGAAAAAGCAAGAGCAGCAGCAGCGACGGAGACCATCGTTGACCCTCAAAGCTTAAAATCTCTACTATCTGACCATTTACAGAAAAAGTCTGCCAACCTTGCTTTGGACCACGGCAGAAGCACAGCTAAGAGAAAAAAATAATGCAGTGAGAAAATCTAATACAGAATTAAATGGAGTCCCAGAGAGAAAAGAAACGAAAGGGACAGAGGACATATTGAAAGAGATAAAGAAAGATAACTTTCTGAAACTGATAGAAAGCTTTAAACCACACACAAAAGTAATCCAATGAATCACAAGACGGAATCTAAAAAAAAACTACACATTACAATAAAACTTCAGAAAGTCAAAGACATATAATCTTCAAGAAAAACAGACTACCTTCAATGGAATAATAGCTGTTCTAAGAGGTGACCAAAGCAACAAGGTGGTCCAAAAGCAACAATGAAAACCTTAAGACAACAGAATAACATTACAATGAACCAGAATGGGAGTGGGCAACTTTTTCTTAAATTACCAAATTATAAATATCTTAGACTTGCAGGACACATGGTCTCTGCGGCAACCACTCAACTTTTATTGTATGAAAGCAGTAATAGACAAGATATAAACAAAAATATATTGTACCCAACTTTTATTTACAGAAACAGGTATCTAGTCCACAGGCTACTTCTCCTGAGGTTTACTAGACAGATTCTCACTGCCACCTCAGAACTCTACATGCAGAGAAAAATACCTCCAAGAATACAGGCAAAATATATTTTCAAGCTAACAAACACCATTTTGCTTGGCTGCAGCCACATATGTACAACGAAGTAAACGTTAAAGGACTACTTTACGAAGGAGGAAAATGATGATAGATGGTCAGGGAACTAGGAAGGAATGAGAAAAGAGAATGGACGTATGCGGGTGAGTGAGCTATGATGAATGATACCACTGTACCCTAACCTGGGTAGCAGAGTAAGACTCTGCCTCTGAATAAATAAAAATGGGTAACCAATGGGAGGAAAGAAAAGACGAGGTGAGAAAATAATAACCAGTTCAGTGAGAGGGGCTTCTAAGAAGGAACTATTCACAAGGTTTTCACAGGTGTATTCTTTGCATAAATCATTGCAGAAAACAATATAATGAGAAATATATACTGAGGAGATAATGATCAAGGTCCGAAGGTAAAATGAAGAGGAAGAAATTTAAAAAGCTAACCCATGATTCACTGGAGGACACTGACTGGGGGGATGTTCATCTCCAGGGTGAATTTTCCATTTAAAGTGACTTAATGTTCTTGCATTGTCTGAAAGGAGGTTAAAACTATTAATAAACTTTGATATATCTGAATTTTTAATGTCTAAATGTTTTGTGTTCTTTATAGGAATACAATTGATTTTTGTGTATTAATATTTAACACCTTGATACTTTTATTATTGTAATAACAATTATAGTTTCTAATGTATTTATAAACATACATAAACATCATAAAAAGTTTTGTTTCTTCATTTCTAATTCTTACACATTTCTTTTTCTGTCTTTGAGCCACTGGCAAGGATCTCTTTTATAGTGATGAATGAAAGAGGTGATGAGTGGTATACTTGTCCCATTCCTGACTTTAAAAGAGAATGTTGTTAATGCTTCCTCAAGATGTTGGCTGCAGGTTTTATTCTCAATGTTGTTAGAACATTACTATCTATACCTAGTTTGATAAGAGTTTTAAATACACAGATGTATCAAATGGATACTGAATTTTATTAAACTTTTTTCTTCTATCTCTTGAGATGATTTCAATATATTTTCTGATTGGTTTTCTCATATTTAACCAACTTCACATTCCTGAGATAAACTTTACCTTCCAATATATTGCTCAATTAGTTTTCTAATATTTTGATTAGGATTGTTGCACATGTTCATAAATGAGTGACTTGTGATTTTCTGTTCTTCTGTCATGGGGGGGTTTGGTTTAAAGGTTATACTAGCCTCATGTACTGATGCTTGATTCTTGACAAAAATGACAAATGTAAGCAGAAAGAAAAGAATGATCTTTACAATAGATGGAACCAGGAAAACTAAACACACACACACAAAGAAATAAAACTGTACCACTACTTCATATCACATATGAATAAAATATGTATAAAAGCTAATGCCCAGTGGATTACAGACCTAAATATAAACAGCATAATCATAAAGCATTTCCAAGAGAATGTATACTCCATAACCTCAGGAACATAAAGATTTCTTACGCAAGTGACAAATAGTGGCAACTGTAAGTAAGAAATGCTGCTACATGAAAACTGAGAATCTGAGTTCATCAAAAGACTTAGAGTAAAAAGTCAAGCAAGAGTGAGAAGACGTCTCGCTACATAAAGCCTATAAATAGCTCAAATCTGAAATATATAAAGCTTGCCTACAAATACATAAGAAAAAGGCACAACTCCAAAGAAACCTGAGCAAAAGATGTAAACAAAAAAGAAAACCCAAATGGCCAACAATCACAGAACAAAAGTTAAAATCGTAATGGGAGACAGACGCAGTGGCTCACACCTGTAATTCCAGAGACTCAGGAGGCTGAGGTGGCAGGATTACTTAAGTTCAAGAGTTCAAGACCACCTTGGGCAGCATAGTAAGACCCCATCTCGAAAATACAAAAAATTAGCCAGGCATGGTAGTGTACATTTGTAGTCGCAGTTACTTAGGAGAGTGAGGCAGGAGGATTATCTGAGCCCACAACTAGGTTGCAAGGAGCTATGATCATGCCTCTGCACTCCAGCCTGGGCGACAGAATGAGACACCATGTTCAATAATAAAAAGTAAAAAAAAAAAAAAAAAAAAAAATTGAAATACTGCAAAAAGACTGATTGGAAAAAAATTCCAAAGTGCAGACAATACCAACCATAATGGTCATATATTATTGGTGTTAACTATAAACTGGTATGGCCACTTCAGAAATTAGTCTGGCCATATCTAGGAAATGTGAACATATGTGTATCCTAAAGAAGGCAAAACTACTTGTAAGCAAATTCCCCAAATATGAGTTTACCAGGGCATATGTACAAAATAACAGAATTTTTCATAAAAGCCAATCTGAGAAGGAGCAGTGGCTATGGGTAGAATTCTGAAGTGGTGGCAATGTTTTTATCTCTTCTCCTGGATAATGGTTACTTCATGTTTAATCTCATTTGTTATTTATGCTTATTAAATATGCTCATGTTTTTTGTACTTATTTTGTTTATATGTTGTATTGCACACAGAAAGTTAAAGAAATGCTTATGTCATATTTGGGTTTTTATGAAGGGTTAATAAAATTCTTAATGATGAAATAGCTATAGCTGCTTGCTATTTACTGAAATGCTTATTAAGGCCTTAACAATTACAAACATTTCAAAGAAAACAAAAGCTTTTCTCTTAAAAGAGACTATATTCCCATTGCCTAGAAATATCTCCAGTATGATCATGCTGAAACAAGATTCGTGTTCCGTAAGAGGCCATCTGCTCAGGCTGTTTATGGTCTGCTACAAGTCATAATCCTATTTGCATCAGTAATTACTTGTTGTTCAAATATGAACACAACAGGAAAGATTATGATTTCAGGGAATACATAGGAAATAGACAAAGCCCCACAATTCCCAGCAATTTTGTATTAAGACAGCAAAGATTCGTCCACACAAATAACCTCCTTCATCAGACTGCTAACCTTAATCACCACCTAATGTTCTATTCATGAAAAAAAACTACAGATTTTACTCAGTTTTCTCAAGTGCCTTCTCATTAAACCTTACTTTAGCATAAATCAAATGAATCTTAGCTTTGAAAATACCTGCTGAAAAAAATAGCTTTGTTTTAATGTAAAAAAAAGTGACACTACAATTTCAAATAATCCAAAAAATCCCTGCCTAATCTTAGGGAGCCAATATTCTAGTAAAGCTTACATTTCTATGGATTGCATCTTCTGTGACCTAAAGTTTTTAGAACTGAAAAACATATTGAAGTGTTGATAATGATCTCTGACAGCAGGATCATAAGTAATTTTTACTTTGTTCTTTATCTTCTGTCTTCCCATCACAAAAACATCTTTTTCCCACCTTTTCTTCCTTTTTTATTTAAATGTGAAGAGAACTGGGCAGAGATACCATGGCTGCACTATAGAGAAAGGATGACAGACAGTGGAGGGAGACAAAGTACAAACATTGGGCCAGTTAAGTGCAGATTCATTAATTCAAGTACAAGGATAAGTGAAGGATATAAGAATGTGAATTAAGGCATAAGAAAAATCAAGAATGGAAAAGACTGGAGAAACAAGGATATTCAATTAACAGGGTTCTGTCTCCAACAGGTATGCTGGGTAAAGGAAAAAGAGAAAGGTCAAATGTGAATCCCAGGTTTACCTGTTGAGAGAGTCAAGCAGCAGGTCTGTTCTATTCTATTCAGTTTCCACTTATCTCTATAGTCATGGCAATGACTCCTAGAACATTCACATAGTTACTGGGTAAAGAGGTTATTCTATTTCCCTAAAACAGTAGGTGAAGATAAACCACACTGACAGCATATTTATAGAAACCATGGGGATTCACAAAGCGTATGTGTTAACCTGATTTGGGGGTATTCCATGGCTGGTACATGATAAGTGTACACCTACGGGACCAGTTTGCAAATATCCCTGGGTAAAGATATCTCACAGGTGCCTCTAAGGTTCAAAGCTGGGAAGAAAACATGAGTTATGTGACTCTTGTAGAGAAAGAGGGATGACTTTGAAGCCTACATGTGACCTCTTCAACTACAGGTATCTTTTTTCTGTTTTTGCACTGTACCCTTTGCTATCATAAATCTCAGCCTTGACTACAGCCAGGAGTTGTGTGTACTTTTCCAGGAAACCACTGAACTAGGGGGTGGTCGTGAGACACCCAAGATATAAACTTGAGAAGAGGGGAAATTATGGTGTCTTTGGGGTTTAGTAGGGGAGGAAATAAATTTCATTTATTTAAGATATCTTGATCACTTTTTATGACCTTCCTCCAAATTCTATGGCTTTTCAGCAGCAAAATAATAATCACTTCAGCCTCATCAGTAGTTCAAAATTCTTTTCAGCTTTAACTCCCACTTCTATGTTGTTATTTCTATTTAGAACAAAGTATAAAGTATCCCTAATTGCAAGAATTTCTGCTGGTGTATTTTATAATCCTATTCCAAATCTCACAGTGAATACCGTATATACTCGAGTATAAACCGAGTTTTTTCGGTACAAAATTTGTGCTGAAAAACTCGAACTCGGCACAAATTTTGTGCGGGGGGGGGGGGGAACTTGGCTTATACTCGAGTATATACAGTATATAACTCCTATCTTGAAAATCATTACCTTAAGATACTTTAGTTCTACTCAAAAAACCTTTACTAAGCATTTATCAATTGCTTGGTAACTTGGCTAGGTGTTGGGGATAAAAAAATAAACCTCTTGTCCTAGAGTCTAGAGGACACTTACATAAACATGACAACAAATCAAAATATTCTCTAGCTGACTGAGATTGAAAGTACTGCATTGTGGCCACATGATGGATCAACCTTCTCATGAAAACGCCTCTGCCATAATATCCAAAAGTCTGACTAATGAGCTATTCTACGGCTGAGTCAATGAGAAACCAAAGGCAACCACAGTAACGGTAAAAATATTACCAGAATCTACCTCTGTTTCCTGAGGGTAAAGAGTATACACTTGGCTGACAACGGAATAGCTTTTCTATCCTTACGTAAGTTTATGTTTCTGAAATAATCATTTACTGCAGAGTGCAAAGTATTCTGCAAGAATATATAGCAAACAACTTCCCATTTCCTTCTATATGTCACTTTAAATTATATTTGCTTCTACTAATACTACACATTATGTCTTAGAAAATCTATATTCTAATTTACTCACATCTGTAACCTCAGAAGAGCCGGTCTACCCTTCTTAAACCCTGATATACTACTAGTTTGCAATAACAACTAAAACTTAACCTCATTCCAAACTTATCTCTTTAAAATGTTAAATTACTTTAAATAGAAAAGATAAAAATTATTTTAGCATTATTTTGAACCTGATTCAAATACTATTAAGTTGCATACATTTAAAAGAAGAAAGGATCATGTATTTAAAAAATAAACCTTTTAGAATTTAAAGTATCTTTTGCAGATGTAAAGCTTATCCAATTCAACAAAAAAAAATTCTGCTATATATAGACTTCTGCTGGAGAAAGAGGCCTCAGAAAACCGAAAGCCACTGACAGCCCACAAACTGGAAGAACTGCTTTCACTAACTGATGATAGTTCTAGAAAGCTCCAGTAGGTAATAGACAAGTATGAGAAAAGTTGAGAGGAGAGTTCAAAAGAGGTGAGGCAGTACAGAATAAGACTGACTAAAGCTTGAAGTTTTTATGGTGTAAGACAATAGAGATTATGAAATAGAATACAAAAAAGGAGTCATTTTGATAGGCTAGCTGCAATAACATTTTAGAAAAATCACCACCTAAACATGCAGTATTATATAAGGCATTGATGTCAAGCCAGACATACCACCACTACTAATAATTAACATAATTACCACTAATATTTAACATATGCCAGTCACTTGCAAAGCACTGTAAATGGAAAATGAATTTAATTCCTATAATAATTGTATGAGATAGATACTATCAAACTCATTTTATAAATGAAGAAATAATCTGCCAACTATTATAAAGCTAATTGTGGAAGTATCAAGTATTAGAACACAAGTCACATGACTCTAGATCAGTGGTTTTCAACCTGAACCTGTTGGTTGAGACTCCTTCGTAACAATGAAAATACATCACGGCATTAGGAAAGTTGAGAACCCCTGCTCTAGATGGTGAGATGGGTGTGTTATATTGCTTCTCAACTGATTAGATGAGTCAGTAAATTGTGGGGCTGTTAACAATGTGCTGTTTCTTGTACATTTTTTTTTTTTAATTGTTTGGGATTTATTGAGGGTACCAAGAATTAGGTTACACAGATTGCTTTTGTTAGGTAAAGTCCCTCTTATAATAGTGTCCTACCTGCAAAATGCACCTGCCATGCACCGTGACCCCCCATCCCTCTCCCACCTCGCCACTCCCTCATACTCCTATCCTATCTTTTTGTATTAGCCCGTCTACTGCCTTCATATTTGAATTGGTACACTGGAGTCTTGCTCCAGTTGAGGATTCTCCATACTTCCTTCCAAAATGGTGGTATTAGTTTACACCGTTGCAGCAGTGTAAAAATGTTCCCTTCTCTCCACATCCATGCCAGCATCTGTAGCTTTGAGACTTTGTGATGTGGGCCATTCTCACTGGGGTTAGGTGATATATCAGGGTAGTTTTGATCTGCATTTTTCTAATTAAGGATAACGAGCATTTTTTCATGTGCTTGTTAGCCATTTCTCTGTCTTCTTTAGAGAAGGTTCTATTCATATCTCTTGCCCAGTAATAGATGGCACTGTTGGGTTTTTTGTTGTTGATTAATTTGAGTTCTCTATAGATCCCAGTTATTAAGCTTTTGTCCAATTCATAATATGCAATATCTTTTCCCATTCTGAAGGTTGTCTATTTGCTTTGGTTGTTGTTTCCTTGGCTGTACCGAAGCCTTTCAGTTTAATTAAGTCCCATTTGTTTATTTTTGTTGTTGTAAGTGCCACAGAAGTCTTCTTCAAGTGTTTTCCCTACACTTTCTGTGAGGATTTTTATTGTTTCATGCCTTAGATTTAAATCTTTTATCCATCTTGAATTGATTTTTGTAAGTGGTGAGAGGTGCAGGTCCAGTTTCAGTCTTTTACATGTGGTTATCCAGTTCTCCCAACACCATTTATTAAATAAATGTGTATGTTTTTGTTCGGTTTATCAAAGACCAGGTGGCTGTAAGATGTTAGTTTCATCTCATGGTTTCCTATTTGGTTCCAAATTTCAATGTCTCTATTTTTGTGCCAATACCATGTTTTGATCACTATGGCCTTATAGTACAGCTGAAAGTCTGGTACATATCAGCTTTGTTTTTATTACTAAAAATTGCCTTGGCTATATGGGCTTTCTTGAATGGTTCCATACAAAATGAAGAGTTATTTTTTCCAAATCTTCAAAGTATGATGATATTTTTATGGGGATTGCATTGAACCTGTAGATTGCTTTAGAAAGCATAGACATTTTGACAATGTTGATTATTCCCAGCCGTGAGCATGGTATGTTCTTCCATTTGTTAATATCGTCTGCTATTTCTTTTCTGAGAGTTTCATAATAGTCTTTGTAAAGGTCTTTCCCCTCTTTTGTTAGGTATATTCCTAGTCATTTCATATTTTTTGAAGCTACTGTGAAGGGAACTGTGTCCTTGATTAGCTTCTCATCTTAGTTGTTTGGGATATACAACAGCTTCTGATATGTGGACATTTTTTGATCTCTTCCAGGAGTCTTATGGTTGAGTCTTTGGTGTTCTCTTAAGTATAAGATCATATTGTCTGCAAAAGGCAAGAGTTTGACTTCCTCTGCCCCCACTTGGATGTCCTTTATTTCTTTCTCTTGCCTGATTAATTGGCTAGAACTTCCAGCACTATGTTGAATAGTGGCAATAGAAGACAACCTTGTCTGGGGCAGTGCCTGTGGCTCAGTGAGTAGGGCACTGGCGCCATACACTGAGCGTGGCAGGTTCAAATCCAGGCCTGGCCTAACTGCAACAAAAAATAGGTAGGTATTGTGGTGGGTGCCTGTGGTCTCAGCTACTCGAGAGGCTGAGGCAAGAGAATTGCCTAAGCCCAAGAGCTGGAGGTTGCTGTGAGCTGTGACACCACAGCACTCTAACAAGGGCAACAAGGTGAGACTCTGTCTCTAATAAAAAAAAAAAAGAAGAAGAAGAAGAAGACAACCTTGTCTGGTTCCAGTTCTAAGTAGAAAAACTTTCAGTTTTACTCCATTCAGTATAATATTAGCTGTGGGTCTGTCATAGATGGCTTTGATAAGATTAAGAAATGTGCCACCTATGCTTCTATTCTTAATTAGAAAAGGATGCTAAATTTTATCAAATACTTTTTTTGCATCTATTGAGAGGATCATATGGTGTTTGTTTTTGCTTCTTGTTGATATGGTGAATTACGTTTATGGACTTGTGTATGTTAAGTAAGCCTTGCATTCCTGGGATGAAACCTACTTGATCTTGATGAATGATTTTTTTAATATGTAGCTGTAATCTATTGGCTAGAATTTTATTGAGAATTTTTTTATTTATTCAAAATTTTTATATTTATATTTATTGAGAATTTATATTCATTAGAGAAACTGGCCTGAAATTCTCCTTTTTAGTTGGGTCTTTTCCTGGTTTTGGTATCAGGGTGATGTTTGCTTCATAGAACATGTTGAGGAAGAATCCTTCCTTCTCAAATTTTTGGAATTATTTCTATAGTTATGGGTATAAGCTCTTCTTTGATATAATTTTGGCATGAAGCCATCTGAACCAAGGCATTTTTTTCACTGGGAGATTTTTTATTGTTTCTTTCATCTCAGTTTTTGAAATTGGTTGGTTCAAGACATATGTTTCTTCTTGGTTAAGTATAGGGAGAGGGTGTGATACAAGGTACTGGTTCATTTCCTCCACATTGTCAAATTTCTGGGCATAGAGTTTCTTGTAGTACTCAGAGATGATCTCTTATATCTCTGTGGCATCTGTTGTTATCCTGCACATTCTTTTAGAGGTACATTCACATAAGAACAGAAGTTGTTATACTTCGCTGTATACATTTCAAAATTTCAAATGGAAGACAAAGCATATGGGACACTACAAAAACAGCTATCTTTTCACAATATAAAAAAGGCAAAGGGGAGTATTTCTGAAGAAACAGTACAATGTTGGGTGGTGCCTGTGACTCAAAGGAGTAGGGCGCTGGCCCCATAAGCTGAAGGTGGCGGGTTCAAACCCAGCCCTGGCCAAAAACTGCAGGAAAAAAAAAAAAAAAAAAAAAAAAACAAACAAAAAACAAAAAAAAAATTAAACAGTTAAACGTTGACTTATCTAAAACAAAAAGGTCTACTTTTCCAACTCTCTATAGCAGTGTTTTTCAACCTTTTATTTATTTATTTTTTATCTCACTGCACTGTTGAACATATAAACTTCCATGGCACACTTAAATTATGTTGACCAAAAAACAAAGAGTAAAAAAAAAGAATATACTTACTGTGGCTGAATGTCTTTTGAAAATATTTAATTAATGTTCTTTAAAAAATTTTGTGGCACAACTAAGATCCCCACTGGTTGAAAATCACCGCTCTATAGATTCTAAGTCAAGTTAACTATTGAATGCAACCAATACATACCCTGTAAGTAGTTAAGTGAAGATAAAGAATAGCAAATTAGCTATGAGAATAGGCTACAGAAGGTGGTGCCTGTGGCTCAAGTAGGGCGTCCACCCCATATACTGAGGGTGGCAGGTTCAAACCTGGCCCTGGCCAAACTGCAACAAAAAAATTGCTGGGCATTGTGGCAGGTGCCTGTAGTCCCAGCTACTCGGAAGGCTGAGACAAGAGAATCACCTAAGCCCAAGAGCCAGAGGTTGCTGTGAGCTGTGGTGCCTTGGCACTCTACCAAGGGCAACAAAGTGAGACTCTGTCTCTTAAAAAAAAAAAAAATATATATATATAGGCTACAGAATTAAGCTGCCTGGGATATAATTCTGGCTCCACTACAAAGAAGTAGTTACCTGCCTCAATTTCTTTTTCTTTTCTTTTTTTAAAGAGATAGTGTCTCTCTATGTTGCCCAGGCCAAACGCAGTGGCTATGTATAGATGCAATCCTAGTACATTACATCTAGTAGGTGTGTGGTGTCTAACCTCTAATAGACGTACAAGCTTAGTCATCAGTACAAAAAACTGAGATAACTAATTCATGCCCTTAGACTTTTAAGTACATCTACTTGTTCAGTTTCTACTCTGTATAAAGGAGTGAGAGGAACACACATTAAGGTGTTATAAGTGATTAGAAAACAAGTCTTATGTGTATATCATTTGTTTTGTTATGTAAAATTACCACAAAGTTACAGTATATGGTTATTCTCTCTGAATCAATAGTAAAGCTGCTACATAATAAACTTTTCCTCATTAAACTTCTAGATATATACTTTCATGTGCAATCTCTTAAAATTATAAAAATATGCTATTATGTTTAAGTTTATTTATAATAGACATACTCTATACAGAATGTTCACTTAGCTAAATTTTATTAAATATAAATTTTAGGCATTTAGTTACATTCACCATATTCAGTAGTAATTCTCTGACAGCTAATGTTAAAGAAAATAATTACGTGCAGTAGTGGAGTTAGGTTTTTTTTTTGGTATGATTCACTATCACAACTACTTGCTACCTGATAAGCAAAAGTTCCAGAAATATTTTGTACATAGCAGAGAATCTTATAAAAATGACACTCTATAAGACTGAAAGGACAAACAAAAAAATGAAAGGTTATTTAGAATATCAAAGAATAGTTTGAAATATCTGCTTCATATATCACCACTACATTAAAATTAGTGTTCAAAAGTTAAATTTGATTGAGAATGACCAAACTTTCTGTCCAAAAATACACACAGAGAAGTTTAAAGACAAGTGCTTTGGCTTAACAGTGACTAGAGGCAGATGATCCCCGTCCAAAGAAATCACATATCTCTATTCTATCCTGAAGGCTATCAGAGTTTTAGGTTCCAGGTATCTTATACCTTAATAATTTTAATGAAAAGCTATTATGCTAGATTGCTGGGTTTCAAACCTCATTATCACTGTGAAGATCTCTTGAGTGAATGTGCTCACTTAGCTAACATAATTGCAGTTCTACCAGAAACACGTTTACATAGAATCCTATATGTAAGTGTCATTCTCTGTAGTTCTGGATTTACAAATGAAAAGCTGAAGATGACTTGAAAGAAGCAATTTATTGTCTCTGAGTAAATGGAAAAGCATTCCTTTATGACTATAGCTGCCATGTGCTGAATCAAGAATGTGCATTTGTTCACATTTCTGCTTCTGCCCATTGGTGCAGATGATGCTATTTTAATGGAAATAATTACCAATAAACACAAATAGGTGTCTACCCTTTGAAGAAATACATACAGGTAGCATTCTTGAAGAGTTAAAAAGCGTAAGAAATAATTAAATCCCTGACTATTCTGGGCTCTACACCAGTCATAAATATACCTTAGAAAGTCTTCTAACACTAATAAAAACATTTAGGATCATGTGGGGAGAAAAAAAATCTTAAATCTGGATAAAATTACAGTGATTATCTTTAAATAGTATCTTAAAACATTTTTAAGGCTTTTAGTACAGGTGTTAAATTATAAGATTTACATAGATTGAGTGGGCCAATTAGTACTGTTTTTGCCAGGAGATCACAGATGTATCACAAATATACTTAATTCCACTGTCTTGTTCCTCCAAAATAGTAAACCCAAATCAAAAGTAATATAATGTGTCAAAGCATTTAGATGACCACAAAGAAACAGGCTTTGGGAATTAATTTCTCTCTAATAGCAATTTCTATCATTTTCTCATTTTTTTAAGTAATCAAAAATTAAATGTACATTTCAGAAACATTTTAAATGTTTTTCTAAGAAGTTTGGACACTATATAGTTTAACACTAAATTTTATGTCCAATGAATTTGAATGTAATCATTGTATAAATACTTTTCTACAAAGTCAGTGAAATCAGGGCTTTTGTGAAATAAAACAAATAAAACAATATGAGTGTTCTCGCGATCCTTTTCCACTTATTCTGCAGAGTAAGAAGTGGAAATGAGAGTACATCTAGTCCTGTTCTGTAGAAATAAAACATGACAAATTTATAAACTGTCATAGTACTAAAACTTGTAATAGAAATATTTTACCATAATCTTACTATCAATAATAAATTTTGAAAATTGTTCTAAATGTCTCCTTTGGGATACTGTTTTCAAGTTTGGATGGCAATGCACAAGTCATTTAGGGTGTTAGGGAACTCCCAAATAATGATGATGTACTTAATGCTATCATAAAATTAGAAAATTTTACTAAGTTATAGAATTGTGTATAGATGTAGATATAAATACACACACAAAATTCTGGAATACACACTGTGTATGTATATATGCAGTATATGTATACATATTTTCCAATATAAAAATCACACCCACAAACCAATACCTATGAAAGAATCTATAATAAGATCAATATAACTTTTTTTTTGAAAAGTGTTGACTTTCCTAGGGGCCATTATGGCCTCTATATATAAATCACCACTTTACCAGGATGTTGCCTTGCTCTAGTTCCTGGTTTCTTTTTTTTTTTATTATTATTATTATTAAGTCATTTGTACATAGATCATGAATACATTTATGCCACTGTGGGATTCAATGTGCTGATAATTTGTACAAATTGGAGTGCTTACATCCTACTAATTAACATAGCCTTCATCTCATTTACCCAATTATGGTGTTAAGACATTTGTGTTCTGTACCTGATAGCTCCAACTTGTACTTGCAATATGCTCCATAGGTGTGGTCTCTCTATTGACCCTCACTCTATCGACCAACCCCAATATAACTTTTAACATTGATTTGGTACCTGTTAATAATAACTATAGCTAACACCTGAATACTTACATGTGCCAGACAATATGCCAAGATGATGTATATCTTACTTATAACTTATTTATCTTATTTTTTAAAAACTTATTTACCTTAATAGCATGAAGTTATTTTCATGTGACAGTGAAACAACTTAAGCTTCTAACATGTTATAGGTAATTTAATCCAGGTTCAGTATACTGGTTCGGTGGTAGAGTGAGGATTTCAACACAAGCCTGACTCAAATCTATGATCTTAACCACAGCACTATCCCTCTACACTACAGAATAAAATCTAAAACAATTAAACATTTCATATAATCATTTTTAAACTTTCGTACTAATCAGAAAAGATCAACATTGATCACTTTTAAGTAAGAAACATAAATATAATTGGAAGGAGCACTTAAAAATTGCTATGAGAAGTCTCTTATTACTTACTTATTCTGGTTAATTACTCCTAAGTTCCAAATATAAGGTGCTTTTGTTATGTACATAGCTAAAGTCTAGCTGTATAAACCATAGTTCAAATAATGGCCTGCTTACTAGAATGTGAGTCAAATGTAAAAATCTATCATTGATCAATTAACCTAGCTAACTTAAGTACTTAACTTAAAGAAAGGAGATACTTTTAGAGAATAAAATTAAGTTTTAGGAGATAAATCTACTCTTCTTACTTTTAGCTATTCTAGAATTTACTTAATCTGCGAAGGTACAGGGCTAGTGTTGTCACAAAAGAAAAAGACACAAAACCTTTAGTCTGTAGTTTAAGTGCTATTTGTGGAAGAAAAAACTAAAAATATAAATATTTAGTTCTGTAGAGAATCCTCTGTCAATATAACCCCTCGTATCAATGATTTTTAATTTTGTATTGTTAGAATTAGCACATTCACGAAAGAAAACTTTCTGGAAAGCCAGAAAACTATATAAAAATATAGGGTACTCCAAAAGTTGCCCTGAAGTCACTGTAAATAGGGCAAATGGGAAATTGTAACTAAATGTGCCTTTCTATTCATTATAAATTTTTACAAAGAAGTGGCCAACATACAGAATATTTTGTATGTATTTTGTAATAAAGGTGTATTTAGCTACTATTTCCTGTTTTCCCTATGTATGGAGACTTTAGAGGCAACGTTTTGGATACCCTGTAATTCTCGTCAATAAGAACTGTGAAAAGATTATTTGGCATCATACTTCAAACATGTCTAGCTCAAATAAACTTAAAACTTTACTATTCTTAAATGAATTTTTACTAAAATACAAATGTCTTTAGTCTGCATTAGACAGTTACTAAAGGTAAGAAAACCTGTTAATCATCAAACTTTAAAATACTTTTAAATGAAGACTTAAGATGCATCTACCTTACGATATCCATTGCCTGGTAAAGTATTTCGGATTGATCAACTCCAAGAACCTTCTTTGCTCCAGCTTTAGCAGCAAACATAGAGAGGATTCCAGTTCCACACCCAACATCCAAAACTACCTGGTATAATAAAAAAATAGATGTTATCAAAAAGGTCTTTTATTTTAAATTCATTTCTAGATTGTGATGTTCCTGCCTAGGAAAAGATCAAAATAAAAATTTTAAACTTTAGTAATAAAATATAGTAAGTTCTACTTGAGGAAACTGAAGATATTATTACTAGGGGCTATTTTAAACTGGTAACAGGACAGCTGGCAATAGTCTGCTGCAGATAGGCCCAAGAATACTAAATAAGAGACTTACATAAAACACGCAATTTCAATAGACATCTTAATAGAGAATTAATGTTTTTAATTTCCTTATTACACATACGTTCTAATTTAAGCTCAGTAAGTCTAAATTTCAACTTTATAAAGTGTATTTAAAAAAATACACTTCTTTAAATTGGAGTGGCAGGAAGGAACTTAAACAGGATAGCATGAACCAGTATAACTGAAAAATGTTTATAAAGGAATCAATGATATAGAATACCACCATATCCTCTCCATCCCAAATATTAAATATTCAATTCATTTTAACAAATATAATAAAAAGTCAGTGCCCCCAAATACAATAATCTATATTTAAGTTATAAAAATGATTATTATTGGTGAAAGAAAAGTATTCAGAAGACTCATGTTTCAGATGCTATCAGGGACAGGTAGGGAGTAACAATTTCTTAAATCAAGAATTTACGGGTTTTTTTGGAAAGGTATAGTGGAACCTGCTTTGTCCAAAGTAAAAACAAAAACAAGTCCCCAAGGAAACACAATAGGCAACATATTTGTATGTACACTACTCTGCAAAATTATTGAAAACTGTAGCACTTTAAATCTTTCAATTATCAATGGCCTAAAAGCCTACATACTTGTCCCAAAATATGAAATTATTTCAGTGCCCTCATACCTTAAGTACTTACTGAGCATTACTAAGTGTCAGGTATTGGTCTCGGTGATGGGGCCCAGCAACAAACAAGACCAACAAACAAAAATCAAGCAGAACAGAGGTTGGAGGACAAAGGGTCTACCCTTTTAGAATTTTAGATAAATCTGAGAATACTTCTCTGATAGACGTAAGCAGAGAACTGTATGCAGTACAGAAGTATTACCATGTACAGATCTGGGGGAAGTACATGTTAGTCATGGAGGATGCTAAAGGCAAGGCACAAGATTCCTGGCAAAGCAAGATCACATGAAGGAGGTCACATGAAGATGAGGCAGGGGCCAAATTAGTAGAACCCTGAATTTTATTCTGAGTCACGGAAAACTACTGTAAGAAAAATGAAACTAGGATTAAGAATCTATTATTCTGTTTACCAATTATTTTATAATTTTTTTCCCTAGGCAATATATTCATATAGTTTAAATATCAAAAGATACATTTCTTATTTATACTTCAAGAAAAATTTTATGCATACAATCTAATACATGCATTCTTTCCCATTTTATACAAATGAGAGAATATTATACCCACTGTGCTACATACTTTTTTTTTTACTAAACAATGTAACTTAGAGATCTTTCCATATCAATCTATAGAGAGCTCCTTCCTCTTATATAGCTATACAAGATGCCATATTATGGCTGTGCCATACTTTAATGCTCCAGTTCTTTACTGATTAATGTTTAGGTAGTTTCTGCAGAATGTATTCCCAAAAGTGGAAATGCCAGATTATTTGTAATTATTTATAACCAAATGGATCTCCATAGGGCAATGCTGCCCAGTAGTTTTGATCATGATCATAATTGCTTGGCCTATCCCTCAGTCTGTCCCATTTCATCCTAATACACTTCCTTTTAGGACATCTATGATTTCATTAATACTCTGATTTTCAATTGTGGTGTACAAAGGCATGGTTCCAACTTTGCTTTTGTATAAACCGTTAACCAGTTGCCTCAACATCAGTTATTAGCGTGTTTCCTCCACTGATTTGATATGTGACTTCTAACATTCACTGAAATTTCTGTGCATATTTGGGTCTATTTATGGACTTTAATTTTATTTTGTTAATCTATAAACTTGTATTGATGTGTCATGAATGATTTTATTAGGTGATTATCAAAGTTTTGAGAAAGACTATGATATTGTCCATTATTACAGTCCCAAGAAACACAGTCAACAGCGTCTTTCTGATTCACCCATGCAACTTGCTCAGCTTACTGGTTTAGTACAGTGTTTACTGGTGTTGCTGGGAGGGTTTCATTTATTTCCACCCACATTGATTTACATTTCTTCATTTTTGTGTCTATCAAAACTTTCATAATGTCGCATGTATAGAAGCTTTGAAGGTTGTAACATCCAATAAGGCTGTTCTACCCTCACTATGAATATTTTTCCTAAGTGTTTATAGATAATTTTCTACGTTTGTTTTTTGACATGAAAAAGAGAATCCGCTTGTTTAGACTTAAAAAGTCTTAGCACTACAGGTGGACACAGTGGCTTATGCCTGTAATCCCAGCACTCAGGGAGGCCGAGGCAGGTAGATAGCTTGAGTTCATGAGTTCAAGACCAGCCTGGGCACAAACAAGATCCTGTTTCTACTAAAAATAGAAAAACTGAGGAAAGAAGATTGCTTAAGCCCATGAGTTGGAGGTTGCTGTGAGCTATGATGCCACAGCACTCTACCCAGGGCAACAGCTTGAGACTGTCTCAAAAAAGTCTTAGCACTTTTACAGGAACTGAACTAAAATTAATTTAAGGAAAATGAGTTTTCCCATTCAAGAATATGGCACAACTTATTTAAACTTGTCTCAAGTATGTTTTACGTCCTTTAGCTGTTTAAATCTTTTTACACACAAGTCCTATACATTACTAGTTATTTATTCCTACATATTTTATCTTCTGTATTATTTACTTTTTTGTGACAAAATCTCACTTTGTTGCCTTTGGTAGAGTACCGTGGCATCACAGTTCACAGCAACCTCAAACACTTGAGGCTCAAGCAATCCTCTTGCCTCAGTATTTTTTATTTTTAGTACAGACAGGGCCTAACTCTTGCTCAGGCTGGTCTCGAACTCCTGAGCCCAAGGGATTAGCCCGCCTCAGCCTCCCAGAATGTTAGGATTACAGGTGTGAGCCACTGCACCCAGCCAGCAGACTGGATTTCGCTGAAGATAAATAGTTATGCTGCCTATCCTTCACCCAGATGGTTTTACAGAGGGAAGGTGACTATTCCTACACATGTAGCCTGCCTGGAAAGTCAGTAGGTATTTTAACATGATTACTTTTATAAACATTAAGAATTTTCTTTTACAGTGCAATTTAAATTGCTAACAAAAAAAATTTAAATTCCAAATATACTAATGAAATCAGCAAGAAACCAGTGTAATATATGGCACACATATATATATGCATGGGTTACAGTACATCAGCTTGAAATATTGTATGGCAGAAATACAACAGAACGCAATAAAACAGAAATAGAATAGAATAGAGAAAATGGAAAAATACATATAACACAACCATATATGATAAGTCCCCAGAAACACAAATTGAAATAAAATATTTATAAAATTAAAAAATTTAAAGTAAAAGGTCAGTGCTCAATCTAGAAGTCTGATAACAGTATGCTGGCAATGGTGTTTGGGAAGATCAGCACTCAAATACGTGTATAGAAAGATAAACTGGTAGAAACACTGGTAACACTACACTGGGTGTACCCTTTTGAACTAGGGAGTTCACTGCTAGATAATCTTATAATTGCACATTCATATAAAGATTTTTAATATTTCATATTTTCATATGAAACATTATTTCTAACATGAAAAATTGAAACTGATAAACACTCTTACACTAGATATATGAACAATTAAAAGAATGTTGATGAAAAGATATTCAACATCACTAATCACTAGGGAAATGCACATCAGAACTATAATGAAATATCATTTCACACCGATTAGGGTGGCTACCATCAAAAAACCAGAAAATACTAAGCATTAGTGAGGATGCAGAGAAAATCAACTTTTGTGGGAATGTAAAAAGGTGTATCTTCTGTGGATAACAGAACAGCAGTTCCTCAAGGAATTAAAAATGGGATTATTGTATAACTCAGCAATTCCATTTCTGGGTATATGCCAAAAAAACTCAAAAACAGGGTCTTGAAGAGATATTTGTACATCTGTTAACAGCAGCAAAATTCATAATAGCTAGAATGTGTAGTAACCTAAAGTGCCCACAGACAGATTAACGGATAAGCAAAATGTGGCACATGCATATGTATGACTATTATTCAGCCTTAAAAATGAATGAAATTCTCATATTTGCTAAGAGATGGATTAACTTTGAGGACCTTAAGCTAAGTGCCATAAGTCAGTCACCAAAAGACAAATACGGTTGGCCCCTCCATATCCCTGGATTCCACATCCATGGATTCAACCAATTGCTGTTCAAACAATTCAGAAAAAAGAAAATGTATCTATACAGAACATGTATAAATTTATTTTTCTTGTCATTATTTCCTAAATAATATAGTATAACTCCTTCTGTAGCATTTACATTATATTAGGTATTGTAAATAATCTGGAGATGATTTAAAGTATATAGGAGGATGTACACAGGATACATGCAAATACTACATAATTTTATATAAGGGACTTGAGGGTCCTTGGGTTTGGTATCAACAGGTGGTCTTAGAACCACTCCCCCCTCCTTGCAGACACTGAGTGATGACTGTACTGTATGATTCCACTTATGAGTAGTCAAAATCACAAGGATACAAAATAGAATAGTGACTGTCAGGGCCTGAGGAAGGGAGCAATGGGGACTTATAGTTTAACAGGCTTAGTCTGAGTTTTATAAGATGAAAAAAGCTCCAGAGAGGTGGCACCTGTAGCTCAGTGGGTAGGGCATCGGCCACATACACTGAGGCTTGCGGGTTTGAATCCAGTCCAGGCCAGGTAAAATCAACAATGACAACTGCAACCAAAAAATAGCTGGGCATTGTGGTGGGTGCCTGTAGTCCCAGCTATCTGGGAGGCTGAGGTAAGAGAATCACTTAAGCCCAAGAGTTTGAGCTTGAGGTTGCTGTGAGCTGTGACGCCATAGCACTCTACAGAGGGTCACATAGTGAGACTCTGTCTCAAAAAAAAAAAAAAAAAAGCTCTAGAGACAGAAGGTAGTGATGGTTTCAAGACATTATGAACCACTTATCTGTACAGTTAACAATGGTTAAGATGAAAAATTTTATGTCATGTGTATTTTACAACAATTAAAAAAAGAATATTCTCCAGGAAAAACTGCTGAGTGAAAAAGGCTGAGTACAGAAGGACTTAATATACTACAAAGTGTTTTTTAGTAAGACTGTATATATATATATATATATATATACACACACAGAGAATGTACATACAAATGCATGTATGTGGGTATACGTAAGTATATACATACATATATTTATGTAATCCTTATTTAATCCTCATTTTGCAAATGAGGAAAGCAAACTTCAAAGAGGGAAAGAAACAGGTTCAGCCAGGGCCATACAGATGGTAAATTTTACAGCCAGCATTCAAACCTAAGTTGATCTGCTTCTAAAGCCCATATATTAATTATATTTAATAGTATGTTAAATATTTATTTGATCTAGCTCAGAATTAAATGGATCAGACAGGCAGATAAACTAAACCTGACAGAATCAAAATCAAAGAGAAACAAAGAGGAAGAAATAGAATAAGCTAGCATTTTATAAAATAATGAAGAAATTTAATCTCCTTTTTAAGAAAACGGTAAATTAACTGTAACTGTAAATAATAACCAGAAGCATAAATAAGGCACCTAACTGGGAATTTCTTCACTGAACTACAAATAGAAATTAATTATGAGTGGGTGATAACACGATGAAAACCACCCAAAGTTAAATTAATCTGAGAAACCATATGGCCTCCACAGGAGTTTTGTGAATTACAACAATATTAAAAACGAAAAGAAGGAAAAGAGGCAGGGAAGGCGGGATATAGACACAAGGGAAGGAACACATTTTTAATCACAACCACTCTTTCGAAAAATACATTTCTTTTATGCACACTACATAATGTGATGTAGAAGCAACTATGTGATATGAACTTTATCTCATGGAAATAAAAGCAAACAAAAAATGGTGACAATATTTAGCAAAGATTACAATATTTCATATATTTTTAAAAGAATTATATTTAAATAATTTCCTGTTTATATCCTGTCATAACACAAATAATTTGACATTTACAGAGGGTACTAAAAATGTATGCACATGTTAAGGACGGAATAGACTATATTAAAATTGTAATACTCAAGTCACATCTGACTTCTGCAATTACAAGAGGTGCTCAACATGACTTGTATTCATCTCTTGTTATCAGTATACACTTTGATATATTGAGTATCATAATTTTTTTTTTTTTTTTTGGAGACAGTTTGTCATCCTGGGTACAGTGCCATGGCATCATAGCTCACAGCAACCTCAAACTCTTGAGTTCAAGAGATCCTCTTGCCTCAGTTTTTCTATTTTTAGTAGAGACAAGGTCTCACTCTTGCTCAGGTTGGTCTTGAACTCTGAACTCAAGGGATCCACCTGCCTTGGTCTCCCAGAGAGTATCACAATTTCAATAGTTTTTTTCCTTTCTTAAAATGTGCATACATTTTTGGCACCCACTGTATATGAAAAATTGTATGAAAGCATGTTATTGATGAAGCTCATCCTAATTACCTACTCATTCTATATTAAAAGTCAAAGTGCAGTGGCACAGACTTAAGGGTACTTGGAGTAAAAAAGACACACTTTTTTTTTTTTTTTTTATTTGAATGTTTTGGGGCAAGTCAATATCCTGCTGAAGTTTCTTCATGTCTAAAATGAAGATAAATACTTGGTCTGTCAAGGTATAGGTGTATCATATAGTGACAATGAGGCATGTTTGAAAGTAATGTATAAATTATCAAATGTCATCTAGATATATGGTATTACATTTTCTAATAGTGTAAAGTATCAGAAATCATTTGAAACTATTAAGTTTTAGATTATTTTTGTTATGTCCTAAATGTTATTTAAGAAGGTAAAAACTCAACATGTATCAGGTATTATAGTGTATATTATAGTGTATTTTTGAAAAACCATAAAATGCCAAGCAAAATTCACTATACATTGATAAAGACCAAGTTCCAAGGAAAAATACTCCCAATTCATTAATAAGCCCTTTTTTGACTCTGGTGGATTCAACCCTTGGTAAGAGAAGTTACACGTAACATGTTAAGTATTAAATATTTTCCATGGTCATACTTTGCCTGAAAATGTATAAAATACACAGAATTTTTATAATACTGTACAATTAAAAAACTAGAAGCAAAAAGTGATTCTGCATAGGTCTGTGTACTCAGTAAGAACTGTTACATGTACAAAGAAATACAAATACCTAATTCCTTGATGATCTTATGATTACTAATATTTGAGCCTTTTCATTATTTTCTTATCTATCATGAAGACAAAAGTTCTATTTAGTAGCATACTGAAAGAGAACCTTCGAACTACTGCCTGAACAAATTGCCCTAGTATTCATATTATAAAGTTCTAAGAGAAGATGGTTCAAAGAAAGACAATGATGGTGCTTTTATAAACAAAAATCGTAACATTCTAGGAGGGATTAAAAAAAATACTTTATAAGTGAAGCCTAAAGACATTCACCACTTCTTCAAAATTATTATATATAGTTGGTTCCTCACTAGTTATGATTAGTGATTTCCATGCATAATTCCTATAAAACATATTAAAGAAAAAAAATTAAAATTGGGGCATAATCCAACTGGAAATATAAAGCAACACTATTAATAGTAACATAATTTACTTCACTGGAAACAGTGGTTCTTAAGACAAATTATTTCTAGCACTTGAGAACAAATACAAGAAGTATAAAAAAATTCTTAAGTCTCCACTGCAATTAACATGCAAAAAGCATACAAAAAAGCTACAAAGCTTACAAAGCACTGATACCTGCAATTTTGAAAACAAAATAATTCATCTATGGTGGGAATCAGCAAAAACAAATGTACACACAATTATAAATCTTTCATGACAAGCAATGCTTTGGCCGAAAGATATCAGAGCATCATACGAACTTCAGCCTATTTCTGTTTAATTCAGTTAACTCACAAGCAGAACACTGCTCTCAGGAAAGAGGTAGAAAATGAAAAGCCATTCAAGATTACATCCCAAACAATATAAAAACCAAGAAAAGAAATTTTCAAAATATATAGGTTGTTACTACTGTAATATCATGTAAAGACCATGAAATAACCTCAGAGGAGTATCTTTTAAAACCGAGGTGAAAGGGAAATTTAAAAACCTGGTATGTTGTCAATACATGTTCTTAAAGTAAAAAGAGAAAAAGCCCCAAGCAAAAATGGCAGAAGTCCTGATATTCTTTACTAAATTAGTAGACTAATCCCAATAAGGAGGAACAATCAGAAAACCTGAACTTTTAAATAATCATGCCAATGTAGAGAGGGAAGAAAAGAAGGAGTGAAGAAGAAAAAAGAAAAAAATTCTTAAGTAAAGGGAGACAAAATAACTGACCCAAATTTCAAACACACAAGGAGGTGTACACACACAGGGCTGATGATCATTTTTTAATATTAAGCATGTTTAATATTAAAATGTAAAGTATCTCGTAAAAGGAAAATCTTCTTAAAGTCTTAAAATTATTTTTATTTGCTCAACACAAACTAGCGTGATAATTAAAAGTATGCTTTGATAAAAGGCTTATGTGATACATAACAAATTCTCAGGAATAATTGTAAATCAAAAACATGGTATAAGCAAAATTGAACTAAGGTATGTCACTGTAATTAGTGGCTTTCAATTTTAAAAAAGAACATACTGAATGACAGCAACAGTCAGCATTTCTGTTATCAGTATGCTGCACCACAGAGCAGCATCATAAAAGTGCTCCATGAAATAAAGCCAGAATACGTTAAATCAATTGTTATCACAGTGATGACCCTACAGAGGATTTTTACTGCCCCCAAACAAGAAATGTATGATTCTGTAGCCTATGCTACTCACCTTATCTTTAAAAATATGTGGATTTTGGTATATAAAATCTCGGTAGCTTTCTGTTCGTACTTTGTCCTAGGGTAGAGAGAGGAAAATACTGTGTTTAAAGAACAGTCTGAACAAATAAATATTTTTTGGAAGATACTTGCTATTTTATCATACATTGCTAGTTTCCACAGCTACTTTTTTACCTGGAAAATCAAGGGCTTTTTTTTCCCTAAAAGAAAACAATAAAGAATCAAAATAGCAATAACAAACAAAGAAAATCTTTAAGAACATCACTGAAAGTCAAATAAGGTCTAAGTTTTCAAAAATATATACGTTTTCCTCTTTATATGCATTGCCAACATAAGACTTCAAGTGATAATTAAAGTGAACAGAAGACAAACATCATGTTTTCTTCTTTAAATAGGGCATGGAATCTAGAGCCTGACTCCCTGGTACCTCAAAATAAGAAAAAGAAAAAAATCAGATAAATACAGAAGTTGCAGTTGTAGTTACATATAAGAAATTAAGCTAAACTGAGTGCTTTCTAAGAAAGCAAATGATCAACACCATCTGATTTATAATTCTGCTGTTTCTAAAAATTTCTGTAGTAGGAAATGATGCTTAAAAAACCTGCAAGCCTAAAAGTAAATCATTTCAGCCCTGCAGCCCACATCATGAGAGTCCTACACGCTGGAGGCTCACGTGACCTGTGACCAAGGCAGGAATTCAACTCTATCATTTATGTTGGTTCATGAACAAAGCTGATTCCTTAAGTTGAGACACATACTGACTGCAAATTAAGCAGTGAACAGCTCTGCTGCCAAGTACGTAAAGTATGATTATGATTAAAAAAAAAAAAGAAATACCACACAATGAGAATCCTTGTTTTGGAATTCACAATAGGTACAAAGGAACACAGTTATACACCAAATGCTATAATACACAAACCATATGCCCTAAAACATTTTTATACCAATATTGGGATTTTTTTTAAAAGCCTAAAAAGGAGATCTTATATTAAAAAACAAGCCATTTTACTTAATTACTGGACCTACAAAGGCTAATATCCACAATTCCATGTTTTCTGATTATTTCTAACTGCTTTACAATTTTAAAAATCAGGTGTATTAAATCTTCCCCTGAAAATTATTTTAAGAATTACCAAGAAAGATAAATTTTTCATGTCCTAATTTTAAAACTGTCTTTTCGAAAAATCATGCTATTTCATACACTTTTACCTTTTATACACCTCTTATGCTACAACCAGAGATTTTTTGCTGAAACAACAAACCTACAAAGGGTGAACATCAGTCAGGGAGGCAGTCACTAGAAAGCTCTCACCAATCACACTGCCTCACCACTGCTTCAGCTTAAATCAATGGAATGCCAACTGATGTCCTAACTCCATGCACTGCTGCTCAAGTGCACTACCATTGTTCATTCTGGTTCTTTCTTTATACTTATCCGTTTTTGTTCATATGCTAGCCCTGATGTAATGAAATCCAAAGTATACCATACATAGTAGCTTGTGTCTAAGGAGAGCTTCAATACACTAACTGAATTTTTGAAAGAAAAATCCAGTAATTATGAAAATGCAAGCAAATAGGAGATCAGCCTTCATAACCATTTTTAAAAATTTATTCTAACAGAAGGTAACACTTCAATACAAATCAACAAGGTAATAAACAGAAATTATCTTTCGTACCACCTATTAAAACTAAGAAACGCAAAAATAACAGAATATTTTTAATTCATAGACTCGTGAAAGTGACAGAAAGAATGAGCTGGCTGCAGATATAATGAGGAAAATATAGTAAAGAAAAATTACTGAAATTTCAATTATTAAATGGTACAACGATTTGTGACATATGCACAGCAGAGTGAATAATGTTTCTCTTGAAAATAAACCGAGAGTGATTCATTTCAGATACATAATATTAATCAACAAACTGACTCTTCTTTGAAAAGATAAAGTGGTAAGAATCTTGAAGTCATGTAATCTATTCCTCTATCAATCGTATCTCTGAAATTCAGAAAAGGCTGGCTCAGTGCCTATGGCTCAAGCGGCTAAGGCGCCAGCCATATACACCCGAGGGGCGGGTTCAAATCCAGCCCAGGCCTGCCAAACAACAATGACGGCTGCAACCAAAAAATAGCCAGGCGTTGTGGCGGGCGCCTATAGTCCCAGCTACTTGGGAGGCAGAGGCAGAGGCAGGAGACTCGCTTGAGCCCAGGAGTTGGAGGTTGCTCTGAGCTGTGATGGCACAGCACTCTACCAAGGGTGACAGCTTAAGGTTGTCTCAAAAAACAAAAAAAAAAAGAAAAGGCATCTTCATCTTATCTCCAGAAATAAGATCACAAACTACTTTTATTTAAAAGTACAATCGGCCAGGCACCATGGCTCATGCCTGTAATCCTAGCACTCTGGGAGGCCATGGTGGGTGGATTGCCTGAGCTCATGAAATTGACACCAGCCTGAGCCAGAGCAAGACCCTATCTCTAAAAATAGCCAATGTTATCGCGGGCCCCTGTAGTCCCAGCTACTTGTGAGGGTGAGGCAAGAGAATGGCTTGAGCCCAAGAGTTTGAGGTTGCTGTGAGCTATGACACCACAGCATTCTACAGAGGGTGACAAGGTAAGACTCTGTCTCAAAATGAAATAAAATAAAATAAAATAAAATAAAATAAAATAAAATAAAATAAGGTACACGTGAAGGGTACATGTGAAACTTACTAAATGTAGAATATAAATGTTTTAACACAATAACTAAGAAAAAGCCAGAAAGGCTTTGTTAACCAGTGTGATGGAAATATTTCAAATTGTATATAAAACCAGTGCATGGTACCCCATGGTTGCATTAATGCACACAGCTATGATTTAATTAAAAAACCCCATAATAATAAAAAAATAAATAAAATAAAAGTACAATTAAGCTGGGTGTGGTGGCTTGGGCCTGTAATCCTAGCACTGTGGGAGGTCAAGACAGAAGATCCCTTGAGGTCAGGAATTTGAGACCAGCCTGAGCAAAGCGAGACCCCTCATTTCTATTAAAAATAGAAAAATTAGCCAGGCTTGGCAGTGTGCACCTACAGTTCAAGCTACTTGGGAGCCTGAAGCAAGGGGATTATTTGAACCCAAGAGTTTGAGGTTGCTGCAAGCTAGGCTGAGGCCATGGGACTCTAGCCTAGGCAACACAGCAAGACTGTCTCAAAAAATAAACAATCAAAACTTAACAAAATACTATCACTAAAATATATGAAACTAAACAACAGAAAATTTAAATCATACTGTGTGAAAGGTAGGACAATTCCAAGCATAAAAATAAGTACCACAAATATAAGACTTTATTTACAAAAATCAGGTAAGATTCTGACAGCAGCATACCTCAAACAATTTATATCTAAGAATTGTTCTAATAAAAACCAAGAAATAAAGCTCAAGGCACGCTTTCACATTCCTCCATAGAACAATACAAAATAAACATACAGTTCTTTTTGAATCAAATATATCACCTTTCCTATAAATACTTAAGTCATCTCCAAGAGGAAGAAATTATATTGCACACCAACAAAGGGAAACTAAGGTGCAGAGAATGATATTAATAAGGACAGTACATGAATCTCTAAAAGGAAAAAGATGGCCCTGGAAACTTTGAGCTGGAACTTCCTAAATCTGTATGTATAGCACAAGGAGTTAAGGATAGAAGATCAGGTATGAAATCCTTTGATTATTGACATACAGCTACAAGAGTCCACAACTGAGAGTAGTAAATAACAAGCATTCAAACCAAATTTCTCTGATGACTGTACTGGCAACACTCATATTTATTGGGAGTCTCAATAAGATTTAATCTGTCTGAACAAAGTCTATCACAATTTCTATACCAAGAGTATTAAAAGTTCACAGCATTTAAATTGATGGGTGAATTAAAATGACAAATATGAAATCGTATTAACTTCTTTAAAGAAAATATTCTAGACATCATAATAAAATTAGTTTAACAAAAAAAATGAAGTCAATTTTGGGCAGTGCCTGGGGCTCAAAGGAATAGGACGTCAGCCCGGTATGCCAGAGGTGGTGGATTCAAACCCAGCCCTGGCCAAAAACCACAAAAAAAAAAAAAAAAAAAAAAAAAAATGAAGTCAATTTTTTAAGACAAATTCACTCTGGACTTAAAGATAATTTATTACTTATAAGAAGATATCTTTTATTTATAACACTATGCTATTCCCCTAGTGACAAGAAAAAGCACACCAACTATGACATGTCATTATAATGACATGACACTGCTTTAAAAGATCCCACGTAAGTACAATTATTATCCATCAGCAAACTTCCACTCTGTGATCCTGCAAAAATGACTCAACAAAATATACATATTAATTATCCTTAGTTAATTTGTTTCAGGGAAAATAAATAGGGGTTCTAGAAAATAAATCAATCTTTGGAGAACAAATTTAGGAAGGGATTTTTTTGTTTGTTGGTTTTAAGAAAAGGTAATGGTGGCATCAAAAATTCACAGGGATAAACACCTAAATTTCTCAACTTTTATATTCCAACATTTATTTTACTTTAGGTATCTTTAGTTTAAATGAATTAAAAACTGTATCTTGTGTATTTTATTATCTATAATATGTAGTATAATACTCAATGAAATATACCCCGTAATATTTCCAGGTACAGTTAGAAATTGACTTCTATTTTATCTGGACATTACCATTACAAAGATTAAATCCAGCCTGATTTAAATACAGTCAAAAGTCACTTAATGACAGGGACACTTTCTAAGAAATGTGTCAGGTAATTTTGTCACTGTGTGAACATTACAATGTATACTTATACAAATCTATATAGTACAGCCTACTATTCACCTAAACTATATGGTACAGCCTGTTGTTTCTAGGCTACAAACAGGTACAGCATGTTATGGTACTGAATACTGTAAGCAGCTATACCACAATAATAAATATTTGTGTATCTAAACAAACAAAAACAGAGAAAAGGTACAGTAAAAATATGGTATTATAACCTTATGGGACCACCATCATATATATAGTCCACAGATGACCAAAACATTACGTGGCATATGACTATACCTAATCTGACCAATTTAGGAAATACCCCTGTATAGCAATGATTTTAAATGTGAAAAAGTTACATTGTAACAATCGTGAGAATTATTTGTAACTAAACTTTATGTCAAAGAATTGTTTGCCTGAACAGAAATCAGTATTGCTATTTAAACACTAAAATTAAATTTCTTCTGCACACTAAAAGGCAAATGTATAATTGATTTAATCCTTAGTACTTAATATAATAGCTATTCTGAGAAGACTAAAGTCGTCAGCAATTGATTTTTCTAATTGTCTAAATAAAAAGTGATTTCATAATATTAATAATGATCTTGAATAGAATTTACAACGACTTGAATGCCTCTATAATCTTTTCAACCCAAGGTGAGCTATGAAGCACCAAACAAGTTTAGAAAGCAGTTCTCCTATAGGATACGTATTAAGAAAGAAACTATTTTATTCTATTTTTCCTTTACTTTGGGTGCTCTTTGCTAACCTTTAGCATTTCTTCGTGTATCCCATAATGCCCGTATGAGCCGAAATAAATACCATCCTCATCCTCCCGGAGATCTGCAATGGCACTTGTGGATGACGAGCAGGTTCTGACATCTGTGTTCATCACAAAATCTTGAGCAAATTGTCTGTAATCAATTTGAAATACACCCTTGAGACAGGTTTATTGGACCATGAAAAAAGGGAAGGCTAGAGGTTGAGAAAGGAAAAGGGAGGGAGTGGAGTGTGATAAACCTTTTAAATCACATTCCATCTTGAACAACTCCCTCTGCTGGATCGTAAGCAATGGCATATTCATACTCAAGCACTCCTGCAAACCACAAAAGCAATGCCAACTGCAGATTATAGTTCTTTACCATGTCAAAATAAACACATTACCTTTATTAAACTTTTACTATTTCTATTGTTCTAAAATCTTTTTTTTGGAGCTAAATCAATGTATTTATTTCAATTCTATTAATATTCATTAAAACCATACTATCTTTTGGGAGGGTTAAATAAGAAGAAAATAGACCCAAATTGTTTATTTACCTACACCACCACCACCCACTCCTGCTCTAAAACTCAGCTCCCTCTCTGATCATGGCACATTTAGAATTCATAATGTATGCAAAAAGGAGATGTGCAAAGAAACAGAGGGGACAGTTGGTGTTAGTTCCTAGGGTACGTAACATAGGAGCTCTACTACCTTTCCTCCTGGACATTTTGGCAAACCAGCAAGTTGGTACTCAGGCAATAGCAGTCAGCTTACAAATCTAACAGGTAAATCTCTAAGGTATACTTGTTAGAAATGCAGACTCTTAGCATCTACTTCAGATCTCCTGAATCACAATCTACATTTTTAATAAGATCTCCAGGTGATTCATATACACATTAAACTTTGGAAAGTACTATACAAGAAGAATGCTATTACAATCTACTCACTGCACTAAAATGTTTTCTCAATTATCTAGTTTTCTGGTTAAATACTATACCATAATTATATTTTGATTCCTTAAGAATAAAAATTTCTACCCTATACTTTCTCTAAACCTAAAAAATATTAATCCTTCTGCTTTAAAAACCTAGAAAAATAAAAGTAAAATGGAGAAATCAACGAAATAGGAAAATTAAAAGGAAGGCAATATGAAAGAAAAACATTCCAGAGGACACTATTTGTCAGAAGAATTATCATTAGCATGAAAGTAATTATAAAGAAGTTTAATAGGTAAAACCATAAAATTTTTGTCAACCAACTATCTATAATGTGTAAAAATGCTTCATGTCTTTAATACTACTAAAATGTCTCCATTGTGCTTTCCAGTATATGAAATGTTTTACTTCTATATTCTGCCTCATCATTAGCTGTATTATTCTGGGGACCTACACAGTAACTTTTCTACGAGATTGATAAATTACTTCATTCTTTGAAGATCCTCACGAGCTCTAGCTAATGCAGCTTCAGCAGACAGTGCCCTGGCTTCTGTATGTTTCAATTTTTCAACAACAGATGTATTTTCACTGAGTCCATTGGGATATGAAAATGGAATTGATGCTGGTTCATAAAGATCTTCTACATCTAAAGAAATAAAATGGACATCATCATTAGGCTATTTTATAACAATAAAGCAAGTACAACTATATTAGAACTAAATACATTCTAAGTGCCTATTATGTGGCCAATTGAGAAGAATGAGTAGAAGTACTTTTAAGTAAATATTTATCAGCCAAACTGTTTCAATTCGAATTCAGAGAACATGGCAGCTTTTCAGCTACTTTTCAACTAATAGCTTTTCAGTAGTTGGCTACATTGAACATGTAAGTAAGGACTAATTACACTGAGCCAAACCCACAAGAAAGAAAAAAGAAGGAAAAAACTACTTATTGATCAACAGGTATCTGTCAAGCACATGCATTACACCTCACGTTATCTTAAAAAATAAAACTAAACTAAGATGTAAATACTCATCCCTATTATAGGCATGGGGAAAAATAAGTGAAAAATTAAGTGACTAATCTAAAATCACAAAGCTACTTATGGAGAAGCTAAGATTCAAACCCACACTTGCCTTCCTGCCCATGTTCCCACCACTATTCATAGCTACTTCTCAGCCTATGTCTCTGTAGCACAGCAAGTATTACAGCTGGATAGTCCTTCAAGAACACACTACCATTTTTGACAATGTGGATGAACCTGGAGGATATTATGCTAATTGAAATAAGCCAGACACAAGACAAATACTATGTGATCTCAATTATATGTGGAATCTAAAAAAACTCACAGAGCAGACTGGTGGGTGCCAGGGGCTGAGGGTTGCAGGAAATGGGGAGATATTGGCGAAAGGTTAAACATACATATTTGAAAAGGAGAGGAGTCAGAAACAGTAAGATTCATAACTAAAATTTGCCAAAATAGTCTAATTCAAAGTCCTAAACTATATTCAGGAAGAAGGATTTCCTTATCTACAGTCTATCTCACGATGTTCAAATCACATGGATACTTCATTTAGGCAGATAACTCCTACAAAAGGTGGTCAATTTTTCAGGAAAAGTATAACAACTACAAATGTGTATAAACCTCATACAAGACCTCCAAAATACATTAAACAATTAAAGACAATTCTTTAACCACAGATTTAAATATACCCCTCTCAACAACTGAAAACTACATCAAAAGAAAATCCGAAAAGACATTAAAAAACTAAATAAAATTATTCAACATTTATACAAAAATGGAGAATACATTTTTTCAAATGCAAATCAATTAATAACAAAATGTTTAGGAAAAAAACAAATATTTAAAACTTAAAACACATTTGGTGTCTGCTGGCTTTCTGCACTAAAAAGTTGCCAACTCCTGTGTAGTTTATGTATTTTGGGGAGAAAAGACTTTAAACTATCCAAGTCTTGTTTCCCCTTACATTTTTGCCCACTAATCTGAGCATCAATTGCTGGATCTTTTCTGCAAGTAATTATTGTGGTATTTATTTAATAGTGATTTTCTACTTCTCTTTCCTTCTATATTTATTAATAAGAATTCTAGTCTAAAGTTGAACTGCAAAAAAAAAAAAAAAATAAAGTTGAACTGCTACTTTTCTATTTTATTTATGTAATTATTAATGTCAATATGGACACATGGATATTTTATCCTATGAACAGAAATCCAATACTATTATTATTTTCTACATTGCTCAAATCATTCTATTTTGGCTCTCAGAAGCTCCTTTTGGTTGACTCCTGTGCTCTTTTTTAAGCACTTCATTATTTTCTGTCATAAGATGTCTCAGATGCATCTTGTATTTTCCCTGCCCCACTGCTAGAATCAATTCTCTCTAAACAGCTTTGGTACCTTTTACTGGAGAAAGGTGTTTGAAATTAAGATCTGGGCATTAGGTAGGGTCTTTGCTACTGGGGTTTTTCTAGGGCCTCAGCAGACAGAGCTAAGAAATACATGTATATATGCTAACCCACACAAGCACACACATCTATATTTCTGTGCCTTTCTATCAATAAATACATATATTTGAGTTTATACTGATACCTCTGATGCCAATCTATAACCACAGGATTTCCTTTCACTCTTTTCCTTATTTTAAACCTCTGTCTCCAGCAATGAGAAAGCTGGTTCTTATTATCCCGAACGTACTTATTTACAATTCTAGTACATACAAAAGTGATGTCAGAATTGCTGATCCATCCCCCAAGAGAAACACCTTTACTCAGTAGATTACAGCATTCATGTAGATCTATCTCTGGCCTCACCACAATATCCAATCTAGACTCCAATTACTAGTTCACTTCATCCCCACTGCCTTCAGTGTGGTTGTTAATTCATTTGAAATACAGAAAAGTATGTATTTCATTTTGTGTCATCACCCTCCTTCCATATGGCCCCCTCACTGCCTCATCGTGGTTTTTTTCAATTGTTATTTTTATATGAACATATGAGGAACATTACTATAATCCTAGGAGCAAGAGCTACACAAAAGTGCACTTCCTCCTTACCCTGTTACCCCATTCTCAATGCACTCTGCTTTCCTAACATTTGTAAGCAACCCATCTCTTTAGTTTCAGATTTATCCTTCCTGTATTTCTTTCACACAAATGAGCAACACATTCATTTTCTCAAATCCCTTTCTTTCTTACATGAAGAGTAACGTGCTACAGATACTCTTCTTGGCTTTGCTTTTTTTCATTTAACAGTATGTCTTAGACATCGCTCTGTATCAGTTCACAGATCTCTTCTTAGTAGGTAAATACTACTTCAGTGTGGATACATCATACATAGCTCAGTGGACCACTCTCCTAAGTATGAACATTCAGGTTGTTTCCAACATTCTGAAATTACAACGCTGCAATGAACAACCTTGTGCATACATATTTTCAGAATGCAGGCAGTATTATCTTCAAGATAGAATGAGACTGCTGTGTTAAAAAGTGCTTCTGTATTTTTGCTACATACTGCCAAGTTTGCATTCTACTAGCAACACAGGAGAGTGCCAATCTGTCCACAGCCTTACCAAGAGAATGAGTTGTCATTTTAAAAAGTTTTCCCGTCAGTCTGGCAAGAAAGAAATGGTCCCTCAGTGTTGTTTTAAGTCATGTGCCTCTGAGTGACTTTGAACATTTTTATCAACACTTATCTTCACATGTTTCTGGACTACTTTTGCACCTTTTTTGGGAATTGTCTAATCATGTATTTTTTTCCCCATTGCTATGTGAAGTGTTTGGTTCTTCGTCCCCCAATTTTTAAGAGTTCTTTTTAAAACAATTTTTTTTTTCAGTGTAACAAAGAGAAATTTTATTTAAGAAGAACAAAGAGAAAATTTAGAGCACTTCCCAACAGAGTTGAAGTTGGTCCCTCTCCTGAAGGACAGGGTGAGAGGTGAAGACACAGAAGCCATGCAGAAGTACAAATAACCTTTCTCTCCTTTTGAAACTGGTTGCAAGTCTTTCATCGGCTATTAACCCTTTGTGGAGTATGTTCCAAATATTAACATTTACTTTTTAAAAAAATTAACTAAACTCCATCTTACTCATTCAGATTTCCTTCATTTTTCTCTATCTTCCCTTTTCCATTCTAAGACCCCTTTCAGGATACCAAAATACATTTAGTCGTCATATCTCCTCAAATCCCTCTGGTCTGTATCAATTTCTCAGGTTTTCCTTAGTTTTCCAAGTTATGAGGAGAACTGGTTAGACAGTGTATGGAATGGCTCTCAATTTGTAGTTTTCTGATTTTTTTCATAATTAAACTTGGGTTATTAATTTTTGGGTAGAAGACCACAGAGGTAAAGTGCCATTCTTGTCACACTATCACATCACACATCACATCAAGGGTCTAACCTACTCAACGTGACTTATCACTGGTGACATTAACCTTGATTACTTCACTAAGATAGTCTCTGCCAGATTTCTCCACCACAAAGTTACCTTTCCCCTTTATGCAGTACATTCCATTCAATGCCCAGTTTCTCAGTCTTGTTACTAACTTAGTCATCTTTATATTCTCAAAGCCAAACACTTAGGAGATACTTGATAAATATTTATTGAAAGTGGAGATGAAATGGTCAGGAATCAAGCCTGGAGCCAGGAGAATGACAATTTTCCCTTCCACCTCTCTCCACCAATGGCCAGTAGCACAGACTGTTACAGAATGTGGGTAATGCACTTAAGATCATGTCCAGATCAAGTTCCACTATCTTTAATAGGTCTCTTTAATTATTCTAGCTTTTAATCCTGACTTCTTCATGTAAATTCTGTAGAGATTTATTTACTAACAGTAAAGTCTCCTTTAATAAGCATTTACCCTGTGGCAGGTACTGTGCTGATATGCATTATCTTTGTGCACTGTCTGGACAACAATCTTATGTCATTGCCATCTTTTTACAAATCAAAATTAAGATTAAAGGAAATTAATTTTATATACCTTTTTAGAATCAAGGGTTCGATACTGATCTTTATCCACAGTGGCCAGGACAGGAGCTCAATATCTATCATTGATCTGAGTAACCTTTTCCTCTTCTGAACTGTATCTACCACCTTTTCTACTGTTCATGAAATTTTTCAAATTCTACATTATATTAAAATACAGGATAGACATTTAAAAGAAAACCACACCCACTATTAGAGTGGAGGCTCCCCATGGGAAGAATTGGGACATTCACTTTTTCATACTCCTCAAGCATTTAACATACTACTTTCATACTGCGAGTGTTTAATAGATGATTTTCAATTTAGAAAGCCATAAAGAACACCTAACGGGCAATTTGTCATTTATCAAACAGACCACTTATGTCAATATGAGAAGTGAGATTAAAGAGAAGTCGTAAAAGAAGGAAAGAATCAAGCTGTGAATCACCAAATTTTAGAGCTAGAAAGAATTTCAGAAATCTGGCCCTAATTCCTCACTTTACAGATGAAAAGACTTAAACTAGGAAGTTCAAGAGCTTCTCCAAGGTCACACAGTTCTTAAGTATCACAATAAGGGTCGTACTACAACTTCATACCATCACACAACTTAATGATGGTACTTCTTAAGGAAATGAGTAATAATCAAAGAACTCAAATGCACACTGTCAAACTATGCTCTGTCAAGGTGTGTGTCTGTTTACAATGGTCTTACTGATGTGAAGAGAGCAAATCCTGTATCTCACCTGAGTGGCATAAGAAGCATGAAATAAAGTATAAATATGAGAAGAAAGCATAACTCCTATTGATCAGATCTATAAATCAACTACAAGACTGACAAAATTTTTATTAAGACTCTAGTTCAGTAAGGAATAGAGCCAAAGCGCAGTACAAGTAACTAAAGAACAAAGCTACAGCCAACAAGTGAGAGTGATCCTGCCACAGGAGACAAGAGTCAGTGTATGAGGCAAACACATGGCAATTTTGACTGAAATCTGTTCTACAACAAAACAAAATCTCAGGAAATTAGATGTCTTAAGAAAAGCCAATCACGAGGGGACTGGAAAGATGGATGGTGGACTGCAAGCAGCTTCCGAAAGAGGTTCCTCTCCAAAAGGGAAAATAAAGTCCAAAAACAGCTCAATTAAGCTGAAGACTGGGAGCCCAGCTGAGAGAGAAATGATAACCGCAGGTCACCTCTGCTGAGGCAAGCTGCAACTTCAAGAAATCAAGCTTTGGGTACAAAATTCATCTAAAAGAAAAAGGGTCCATCCCCTCCCCCAAGAAAGCTGTGGTCTTTTTATTCTTCGTCTCCTTTCTTTTTTCTCTTTCTTTGCTTCTACGGGTTTTCTACAGACAAATGGTGAACTGTGGACATCTCGTCTTACCCCACAGGTGAATGCTGTGAGGAGTGTGGACTACTTCCTCAGAGGGACCCTGCTGTAACTCTAAACACTCTCTCACTAGGCAGAAAAACTGAACTAAAGTCTTCCCTGCCAATCTGAACTTCCAGTACACCCTTCCCCCCTTACCCGATGAACCAGAAGCCTAACCTCTGCTGAGACTGAGGGAGGAGGTTCTTGAGCGGTGCCCACCCTCCATGTCTGCCACACCAAGCATTCCCCTAGCAATAGACTCCGGGGGTGTGCGGAATCCACTCCGCCCTCCTCCACCCTCCCTCACCGCCAGGGACTCCGCAGGCGAACCATGCCCTCACAGCCAGGGGACTGTGCTGGCGCCCACATGAGCCATCGCCCGTGCGACGTCTGCTGCCACCAGGGGACTCTGCCAGAGCCCACGCAAGCCAGCGCCCCGTGCCCGCCATGGCCAGGGGACTCCGCTGGCTCCCACACAAGCCAGTGACCTGCACCAGCCACAGCCAGGGGACTCTGCTGGTGCCTGCATGACCCAGCGACCCATGCCCGCCCAGCCAGGAGACTCTGCCAGTGCCCTCCAGAGCCAGTTACGTGCCCAAGCGCCCAGTGCTCACCAGACTTCTGCCTGACCTAGCCAGGGACTCCGGGCGCAGCGCAACCCACACCCTCCCTCCTGTACCCTGCCTGCTTCTGCACAGGCTGCCCATCTAGCCAGGGACACTGGTACCTGTGCGACCCCGCCCTCCCTGACAATGCGCAGAGCCCTCCTCCTGGCCAGAGACTGCTGGAGTCTTGGGCTCTCTGTGCCAAAGTCACCAGGCACCAGATACTCCCAGAACCCTGTGCACCATACCCCGCCCTGTTACTGGAACCAGCTGTGCCACACTCCAGAGCTGCTCCCACAGCTACAACTCCCTGGCTGGGGCAGCCCCAGAGGAACTACATAGTCACTCCCTATAAAGATCCAGCAATAATAGAGTAATCCTGCTGGGATCTAATCTCAGAGAGACACCACCCCAACTCTGAGGACGGCCAGAGGCAACGGTGAAAAACAATCATGAGGCAGAATCAGCAGAAAAACTCTGGCAATATGAATAATTAGAGTAGATCAACTCCCCCAAAAATCAATGGGGCAGAAATAACACAAGACCCCATGCACAAACAAATAGCTGAAATGTCAGAAATCTCATCATATTGAGTATTACCCTTAACAAATTGGTATAGAAGGAACATTTCTTAAACTAATACAGGCCATCTACAGCAAACCCACAAGCAATATTGTATTGCATGGAGTTAAATTGAAATCATTTCCACTTAGATCAGGAACCAGGCAAGGTTGCCCATTGTCTCCATTGCTCTTTAACATTGTAATGGAAGTTTTAGCCACTGCAATTAGGGAAGAAAAAGTGATCAAGGGTATCCACATAAGGTCAGAAGAGATCAAATTTTCACTCTTCGCAGATGATATAATTGTGTATCTAGAAAACACCAGGGATTCTACTACAAAACTTTTAAAAGTGATCAAGGAATACAGCAATGTCTCAGGCTACAAAATCAATACCCATAAATCTGTAGCCTTTATATATACCAACAATAGCCAAGCCGAAAAAACAGTCAAGGACTCTATTCCTTTCACAGTAGTGCCAAAAAAGATGAAATATTTGGGAGTTTATCTAACGAAGGATGTAAAAGATCTCTATAAAGAGAACTATGTTAACTCTAAGAAAAGAAATAGCTGAAGATGATAACAAATGGAAAAACATACCATGCTCATGGTTTGGAAGAATCAACATTGTTAAAATGTCTATACTACCCAAAGCAATATATAATGCAATTCCTATTAAAGCTCCACTGTCATATTTTAAAGATCTCGAAAAAATAATACTTCGTTTTATATGGAATCAGAAAGAACCTCAAATAGCCAAGACATTACTCAGAAATAAAAACAAAGCAGGAGGAATCACGCTACCAGACCTGAGACTGTACTATAAATCGACAGTGATCAAAACAGCATGGTACTGGCACAAAAGCAGAGACGTAGATGTCTGGAACAGAATAGAGAACCAAGAGATGAACCCAGCTACTTACCGTTATTTGATCATTGACAAGCCAATTAAAAACATTCAGTGGGGAAAAGATTCTCTATTTAACAAATGGTGGTGGGTGAACTGGCTGGCAACCTGCAGAAGACTGAAACTGGACTCACACCTTTCACCATTAACTAAGATAGACTCTCACTGTATTAAAGATTTAAACTTAAGACATGAAACTATAACAATACTAGAAGAAAGTAAAGGTAAAACTCTTGAAGGTATCAGCCTGGGTGAATATTTGGTGAGAAGGACTCCCCAGGCAATTGAAGCAGTATCAAAATCACACTACTGGGACCTGATCAAACTAAAAATCTTCTGCACAGCCAAGAACATAGTAAGTAAAGCAAGCAGACAGCCCTCAGAATAGGAGTAAATATTTGCAGGTTATACCTCCGGCAAAGGTTTAATAACCAGAATCCACAGAGAACTCAAACGTATTAGCAAGAAAAGAACAAGTGATCCCATCTCAGGCTGGACAAAGGACTTGAAGAGAAACTTCTCTAAAGAAGACAGGTGCACGGCCTACAGACACATGAAAAAATGCTCATTATCCTTAATTATCAGAGAAATGCAAATCAAAACTACTTTGAGATATCACCTAAATCCAGTAAGATTAGCCCACATAACAAAATCCCAAAACCAGAGATGCTGGCGTGGATGTGGAGAAAAGGGAACACTTCTACACTGCTGGTGGGAATGCACACTAATACGTTCCTTTTGGAAGGATGTTTGGAGAACACTTAAGAGATCTAAAAACAGACCTGCCATTCGATCCTATAATTCCTTTACTAGGTATATACCCAGAAGACCAAAAGTCACAATATAACAAAGACATCTATACCAGAATGTTTACTGCAGCCCAATTCATAATTGCTAAGTCATGGAAGAAGCCCAAATGCCTATCGACCCATGAATGGACTAGCAAATTGTGGTACATGTATACCATGGAATATTATACAGCCTTAAAGAAAGATGAAGACTTTACCTCTTTCATGCTTAAATGGACGGAGCTGAAACATGTTCTTCTTAGCAAAGTATCTCAAGAATGGAAGAAAAAGTATCCAATGTACTCAGCCCTACTATGAAGCTAATTTATAGCTTTCATATGAAGGCTATAACCCAACTATAGCACAAGAATATGGGGAAAGGGCCAAAGGAGGAAAAGGGAGGGGGGAAGTCAGGGTGGAGGGAGGGTAATGGGTGGGGCCACACCTACAGTGCATCTTAGAATGGGTACAGGTGAAACCTACTAAATGCAGAATGCAAATATCTACATACAATAACAAAGAAAATGCCATGAAGGCTACATTGAACAGTTTGATGAAAATATTTCAGATTGTATATGAAACCGGAACATTGTACCCCTTGATTGCACTAATGTACACAGCTATGATTTAATAAAAAAAAAAAAAAAGCCAATCACCTGATCTGCATATATGAGCAAAAAAAGCAGCAAATATTATTAAATCCACTCTGAAGTTTTTTTAAGGAATCAGTGTCTAACAACTAAAAATTACTATCTTAAGTCAAAACATCCTTTATAAAATGTTCAAACATTTTATAATTCTAATTCTAATTCTAACTTCCTCTCTGGTAATGTTAGTGTGACAATCAGTTTTAAGTGACTTACCTTTTCTATCAAAACCAACACTTAGTAAGATCTTTAGAGAATTAAAAAGATAATATATATTTTTAAAGGACTTTACCTGCAATTTGCCATAAGAAATAAAAGCAGAGAAAGTACATTCATCTTACCAAACTGAAGTAAAAGGTCATCTTCTAATACTGGTTTCAAATACTCTTCTTTCTCCCAAGGCACAGGGTTGTATATGGAATTCATATACTCAACTGTAGGATTCTGGATGTAAAATTAATTGCATGTTTTTTTATTGCATAGAACTAGAAAGATCTCCCTAATAAAAACTACAGAAATTAAACAAAAAAAAGAAATCATGTCTACATTATACAAAACCAGTGTGCCCAAAAAATATGTACACATTTTAATAAAAGAAAAACTATGGGCGGTGCCTGTGGCTCAGTGATGAGGGTGCCGGCCCCATATACCGAGGGTGGAGGGTTTAAACCCAGCCCCGGCCAAACTGCAAAAAAAAATAGCCGGGCATTACGGCACGTGCCTGTAGTCCCAGCTACTCAGGACGCTGAGGCAAAAGAATGGCCTAAGCCCTGGAGTTGGAGGTTGCTGTGAGCTGTGATACCACAGCACTCTACCAAGGGTGATGAAGTGAAACTGTCTCAAAGAAAAAAAAAGAAAAACTGTATAAAAATTATAGTACTCAAGTCATGTTCAACTTCTGCAATTATGAAATATAAGATACAATATATAACAAAAGTTATCTGTACATACTGAGCATTAAATTTTAATCTTTATACAGTTTTATACTGGATTTGGAGAGATTGACAATGCAAACATTTATTTAAACAAAACTAAAAAATGATTGAAAAAATCTTTTAAAAAGCAAAATAACTGAAATACTAGAAATTATGCCTGATTTTATAGAAATATTGTCTCAGTATTTCTCTTTAATACTGAATTACATTTTCACCTAACACTATTCATCTCTTAGATGCAGTTAAAAAATAATACTTATGGTGTGTTAGGTTGTGCCAGTTCCTAATGTCTGATTCCCCAAAATGATGAATACCAAATTTAAAACAGTCCATCATATGAGTTCCTCATATTCTTTTAAATAACCAGGGCACCAATAGTCACAGTGGCATTTATTTCTCAACAAAATTATAATTAAGCTGTCAACTTACCTTAAGTCTAATGAAATTTATTAGCTTAATGTACCCATAAAATTCAAGTCCTAAAAAGAGAAAAAAAATCACCTATTTTAATGAGTTTTGCTTAATTGACCTGTTCTATAAAAGTTTCTCCAATTAGACACTAAAATAGTTCTGATATCTCAACTACTACTTATGTTTGAATTTTTTATTAAAAATAATAATATTGATACTTCTGAATATTCTGAGAAATAGCCATAGATAACAAATTTTTAAGTGTTTCGTGTATTTCCTTTTTATTTTATTTTTTAAGACAGGGTCTCATTCTGATACACTGGGTACAGAGAGAGCCCTGGCATTAGCCTAGCTCACAGCAAATTCAAACTCCTGGGTTCAAGAAATCCTCCTGCTTCAGCCTCCGAAGCGGCTGGGACTACAAGCACCTGCCACAATGCCTGGCTAATTTTTCCATTTTTAGTAGGATGAGGTCTCACTCTTGCTCAGGGTGGCCGAGAATTCTTAAGTTCAGAGATCCTCCCCCCTCAGCCTCTCAGAGTGCTAGGATTACCTGTATGAGCCATCAAACCTGGCCTATTATAGTTCTTAAAAAAATGGGAAATTATTAGAATTCTCATTTTTCAGAATAATAATACAATACAATCTGCAAAATAAGGTCCTAGATTTTACCAATTATTTGGCAGGTGATAGTAGAGCTGAAAGTTTCTAAATCCCTAATTTTTATGGTGCCTACCAAATTATAATTTTGCTAGCACATGAGGTATACTAGGTTTTACATGATGTTAAATGATGCTAAATAAAAAACAATGAGGCTTGTTATCTGGTTCTCATTATCTTTCCAGAAATGAAGCAGTATTTATATTAAAGGAAAGCAATAACATATCCAACCAAATGGTTATTATCTGTCCATGAGCATACTGTTATAAAGAAGCTTTGAAAGCATGCAAAACACCCACATAGGTAAGTGAAGAAAATACAAAATTATACCTGAAGTGTGACTCCAATTCAGGAGTTGTTTAAAAATGTGACATCGGAAACATCAGGGAAAAAAAATGAGGCTGTCTTACCAAAGACATTGCACTTGAATATGATTTATAAACATGTTGTATGAGATGTTTCCATGAGACCTAAAAATCGTCTAGTAATAGCTATTTTTTAACAATGTCCCTTCTAGACAATAATGAGTACAGGGACAAGCATAATTCTTATATACCCACTTAAAGGGAAAAACTTTCAATATAATGTACATTTAAATATAGGTTGTAATAGAAACATAACCTGAACAGTCTGCATATCTTCACTATCGCTCTTTCTATACTCTCTACCAAACTTAACAAAACTCAGTGTTACAGTCCCTGAAGTTTATTTTATGCTTTGACCTATTTAAGTTGTCTACTTTTAAATGACCTGCCTCCTTTTCCAAAGTCTACCTCTACCCTTGCTCTCCCTAATTCTAATATGACAAAAATGTAATCACATCCCCCTTTAGTTTTAAAGCTAATATAAGCTTAAATACAGAGAATATCATGTACAAGAGTGACTTATTAATCTTTCCCCAAAGACCACTCATCAAAAAATAGTTCATTTCCATAGAATAAGCTTTTGTTATATGCTTCATTCTACTAGACTTATATAAAAGAGGTGTCTGGAAAATCATAAAATTTAAACTTAAATTTCATAACTTGGTTCATTCTAAAAATTACTCACCATGTTTACGAACCATGTTATCAATATTAAATTGATGCTCAGACTTACAGTGTGAAAATGTTTCTTCAGCAGATGTGAATAACCTGAAAAAGCAAATAATAGGTACATGAATAGTCCCCCAAGAAGTCTAAATATTGATTTCATGTTAAATATACACTTTTGTTTTCACTTTGGTTTCTATTTGATTTCACATTAAGAAAAAACAAACACACATGTGGATGAAAGAAATGGAGCCCAGCACTACTAAAAATTAGTATTCGAGTCCCATTTTACACCTAAAACAAATTACTATTTGTCAAAACTAATTTCTTTGCCAAATAATACAGCACTGATTTTATCAGAAAGTTACTATGAAAGAATTTCCTCTGATAAATTGTTTCTCTCAAGTCATAAAAATTCCCTACTTGAGTCTTTTCCCCTCTAAGTGTCAACTCTACTTTTAGAGGCTTTGAACTGACACAGCTCACACTGCCTTTTTTTTTTTTTTTGAAAAAAAGCATAAAAAGTAATTTTACAGCTGGCACATTCCAAAGTGCCACATTTCAAAAGTGATCCTGAACTATTCGCAAAGTATTTGCATTAACAGACACTGTTAGGATCAAGCCTGTTTATGTGACTGGTCAAACTGAAGGCCACATAAGATCCGGTACACAGCAGGTCTATACCCTTACCATGTTAGCAGCATAAGTTTTCAACAAATGTTTACTGAGATACGTTATTTGCAGTATTTATGGAGCCTATCACAAGCACTGCACCCCTGATGCTCAATAAATATTATTTCATGTCAACTACAGAACATGCATTCCACCTTCCCAATGAGGCAATACAACCAAAACACAAATATACCGCCAATCAGCACCATGCCCAGACATAGGGAACACTAGAAAATGTTTATGAAATTAACACTGGCCAGTGCCAACCAAGTCTCTATCATGCCCACTTGCCCAAAGTCAAAGCTGCTTGAGACCAAGAGGCAGAATTTTAAGTAGAAAGAATGTAAGTCTGGGAATAGGCCAAACCACAGCTTTGTGACCTTGAACAAGTTATTGATATTGCTGTCTCTTTTCCCTAAATGAAAAAGCTATCTATACCTTCCTCTTCAACAGGTGGGATGCCCTAATTAAGAGAGGTGAGCTAAGACTTAACTGGCTCAAATAGAAATGTTACACTTGAGAAGTTATATTGATCAAAGAATAAATATAACTGAAAAGGTCCTTAGGGATTATCTAGTTCAGTATGGCTCCCAAACTTGTAACTCACTAGAATCATCTCTGCTAGTGTCTTTATGAAAACAGAAACTTCCTAAACCCCATCCCTAATTTATTAGGACTAAGGTTCAGAGTTCAGCATCTGTACTTTTTTTTAAGTGTCTCAGGTGATAAGGGTGCACGACCTGACTTGGAAACCAGTTTCAATCCAAGACCACTTTACACGCGAGGAAACTGAAGTCCATTGAAGAACAGTAGTACAACCCGGTTCGTGGCTCCTCCCTGTACACCACTGTGAGTCTTGCTTTTCAACAAGCCCTCACCCCAAACTAGTGGTTCGAGAATGCAAGGACTGGCCATTCTGGCTCGACTCCTGGCCAGTCATTCCTGGACAGACCACACAGACCCCACGCGGCCCGGGCACCCCGAGGCTGGGGCCAGGCGCTGAGGCAGACGAACCTGTTACAGAACAGGCAGGGGGTCTGCGGCTTGTCGTGGGGAATATCAGCATCGTCCTCATCCTCCCAGGCGGCCTCGTCACCGCTGTCCGACAGTTCTGGCATGTCCTCCTCATCCTCCGCAGCGCTCCGGCCGCCTAACAAACGCACAACAATCAGATGTGCCTCGGACACCTGAGCTACACGGGGCACGAGGAGCAGGGTGGGAAGTCTGCTGCCCCCGCCCCGCTGGCTCGGGGCCCTCACCCAGTTCTTCCTCCATCTGCCCTGCAAGACCCCGCCGCCCGGGCCCGCGTCCCGCACGGCGCCGGGGGCACTGGAGGATCTTTGACCCGCCCACGGCAGCGCGGCCTGGGGCTGGGCGAGCCCCTGCGGAGGGATCAGGGTACCCACCGATAGCTCCCGACGCTAAGGAGCACATGGCTGCCGTGGCTCCGGAGCCCGGTGCGTCTAGGGGCGGGGACGCAGCAGGCCAGCACGCGCGCGCAGCCACCGCCGCCAAGCTCTCCGGACCGGGACCCCGCGAGCGAGCGCCAGCGCGAGCCCGCCCCCGGGCCCGGGATCGGAGAACCTCGCGGGCGCTGGAAAAGCAAAGGCGCGCGCGCGCGCTCGCGAGGTCTTCCGGCCTCCAGGCGCTGTGTTGGTCACGTGAGGCGGGCGGGCGGGCCGAGGGCCAGGGCCCGCCTCTTCTCTCCGCCGAGCTGGCGCAGTGCGCGCTGAAGGTCCGCGTGAAGGCTGGGCGTAGCAACCAGGTGGGGAACCTTGGTTTCTCCCTTGCGCTGCTGCAGGAGGTCCTGAGCCCTGAGGCGGCGAGACGCCGCAGCAGCTTTGCCGTGGGCATTATGTTCTCAGTGCGTCCCTTTTCCCACGACTGAGCAGTTGCTGAAAGCGTGGCCAGCCCCCTCCTGCGGCGCCCTCTGGTGTCGGAGGAGGCCGGCTCTGGTGCCTGGGTCCCCGGGTGCACCTGGGGGGAGGGAACCGAGGGCATGAGCCAGGGTGTGTGTGTGTGCTGGAGAGACCAATTAGGGCCAGATCTCAGAGGATTTTAATCTTTAAAATGGGTAAGAGAAATCACATTATAACAAAGATATTTGCACCAGAATGTTTATTGCAGCCCAATTCATAATTGCTAAGTCATGGAAAAAGCCCAAGTGCCCATCGATGCACGAATGGATTAATAAATTGTGGTACATGTATACCATGGAATATTATGCAGCCTTAAAGAAAGATGGAGACTTTACCTCTTTCATGTTTACATGGATGGAACTGGAACATATTCTTCTTAGTAAAGTGTCTCAAGAATGGAAGAAAAAGTATCCAATGTACTCACCCCTACTATGAAACTAATTTAGGATCTTCACATGAAAGCTATTACCCAGTTACAACCTAAGAATAGGGGGAAGGGGGGAAGGGGGAAAGGGTGGGGAGGGAGGGGGGAGGAGGGTAGAGGGAGGGGGATTGATGGGATTACACCTGCGGTGCATCTTACAAGGGTATTGTAAAACTTGGTAAATGTGGAACGTAAATGTCTTAGCAAAATAACTAAGAAAATGCCAGGAAGGCTATGTTAACTAGTGTGATGAAAATGTGTCAAACGGTCTATGAACCAAGTGTATGGTGCCCCATGATCATATTAATGTACACAGCTATGATTTAATTAAAAAAAAAAAAAA
>CAUYPK010138908.1:0-29635 GCA_963574355.1 Loris lydekkerianus
ATACGAGGAAAAATTAAAGAAACTGAAAGAGCACCTGGCCCTGATGGGAAGGTCTGTGATTTGGCCTCTAACTGCAAGTCCTTGACAGGCACTTCCTACTGCCCCAAGGTGATGTGGCCCTTCAGAAACAAGTTAGTTACCTGGCAATCTCATTCAAGGTTCATCTCCATGGCAATTCATTGGAGTGTTTTACCCTCTGGTATATACACATGTGAGTGCTGATATGTATATCTCAGAAAAATTAATATAAAATCACATTTTTAGAAGTGGAGTTGTCTCGTTATTCAGGTCTTCAGCCAGGATCATAACAAGGCATGTTCTAGAGTGGGCAGGGCCCACGACATAGTGAAAGGACTCAGAGACGTCTTTGGGGGCAGCTCTGCCTTCTCACCGCCATTGCAAACCTCTCCTAATCTTTCAGCTCAACGTGTCTTAAATGCATCATGGGCACAAATAATTTCTCCTTTTCTGTATCCTCCCTGGTGACCTGCTCACGATAAAGCCTCAGTGTTGCCTGTGCTAGCAAGAAGCGCTGGGGCAAGGACAGGGGAGACTGGTCCTCTGACTGCCACTCTGTGGTGCCCTGGGGTCCCTTCCTGCTTCCCCGGTCCTCTGCATCCAAGTTTGGTCACTCCTGGGGCTGTTCCTGCCTTTTATGGCAGACCTTGCTTGCCTGGCCTGGAGATTGTGGGCACCCCCTTCAACATGACATAATCTGCCACCCATTTTCCAGGCAATCCTCATGGTTTCTGGTCCATGGAGGGCACCTTCTGTTTCCAGCAATGCTATAGCTTTTCCTTAATATCTGTTCTGATGTTTATAGTAATGGAGAGCTGGCTAGATTGATTGTTTAGTCCACCATCTTGATCTATTTCTCTCTTTTTTTCCTCTACTTCTATATAACAATTTACTAATCAGCTTGTAATTGGTCTAATGATGTGGGGTGGATCATTTCTTCCATCATCCTCTGTATCATCATCAGTAGTAGCAGTAGTACCATTTCATGATTAGGGAGTCACCATCCCATTCTGCAACCAAAGAAAAGTGAGAAGTGCTCACAAAAATGTTCCACCAGCATCCAAAATAATGCAATTGAAAAATCAAGGTACATTTTAGAATCATACAATTTTATTTTATTTTATTTATTTTTATTTTTTTTTATTGTGGAGAAGGGGTGGGGAAAGAAGGCGGGGGAAGAGGTGCGTCACAGGGTCAGGCCAGTAGCATGGTACCACATTGGCTGTATCTAGGTAGAGGCAGTTTCAGGCCGGGCCTTGCTGAGTCGTTGCTACGGGGAAGTAGCTTGATGGATCTACTTCTAGTAAGGCTCAGGAAGTTGCACTAGGCCTCAGGCACATGGCAGGGCCCAACAATTCCCTCTTTTGTTTTTTGTATGGCGGAAAAACATAGCCCCTGTCTTAGGTTGTCTGCTCTTGCAGTTTCAGTCTTACCTGTCATGAGGATACAAACATCAATGGTTTGGTCCCTGTCTTAGGTTGACTGAATGCAGAGTGATCTTACCTGTCTTTGGGTACTATGAATGTAATCCACCATGCAGCGTCTCCATATCCTGTCTTAGGTTGTCCCCGCTTTGGGAATCTTACCTGTGATTGGTGCTATGGAGGGCGGTGAAGAATAATAGTTAGATTCTTTGTTGATGAGCCGGTGATATTGGACCTCAACCTGATTTAACTGCCTCTAACCTTTTAGAATAAAAAGATGAAAGGCCTGAGTTGCAAGAGAAAGTGACAAGCAAAGAAAGCAGGGCCATTTAAAGAAATCTAGACAAAAATGGGCACAATTATAAGAGGGAATTAGAAGTACCTAACAAGTGCAATCAGTGTAACTGGTTCTTTGTAACCTCAACCAATCTCCAATAATTAAATAAAAATCCTTATAAAATACCAATTTTAATAACACTTAACTTGGGAGTTAAAAAATACATAGCTAATCTGTTAGGAAACAGTAGCATATATGTTGGGAAGGAGTGTCTATAATGAAATTATGAAGTTCTTGTATGGTCTTAGGAAAAAAGATTGACTTTAGACTTTGTGTACTAAGCATAATAAAATTTTAAGGATATGTATTAATAAGTAGAAATATAACATGCAAATTTTAAACCAATAGAAGGAGGATTTGCAATGAGAAAAAGCAAGCCAACAGAGAATTCAACCATTTTTTTCACCTTCCATAAAGGAAAAGGAGACAATATTGGGAAATACAAGAAGCACAAAAATCAAAGCAATACAGTAGAAAAAAAATAAAAGTATTTTAATAAGAACATATCCTTTAGCTATTGCCATAAAATTACTTAGTGACAAACAATTCCACAACTCAGTGGATTCTGAAATCTTAAGTTAGATAATTAGAAAATTAATTTTCAGCCTCCTTTATTTTCTATCATAGCATTAAAGGGCCAGGTGCAGTGGCTCACAACTGTAATCCCAAGCACTTTGAGAGGCTGAGGTGAGAGGATCACTTGAGACCAGGAGTTCAAGATCAGCTTGGGCAATATGGTGAAGCCATACCTTACAAAAATATTTAAAAAAAATATTTTTTAACTTACTATATGAAAACATTATCTTCAAAATTTTCAAAGTATACTTTCTTTATTATGTGTTAATTTTATTAACATTCAGGCCTGGGTGTTTGTTATTTTAAGAAATGGATGGTGTCTGTGAATTTTATCCATTAATTTAATTGTTCAAATTTTCTATATTATTACATTGTTTCTTCTGATAGTTTTTCTACACTACCAAAGATATGAGGAATTTGTGAATTTCTCTAGTAGTGAATTTCTCCTATAGTTTTTATTATGTTTTGCTTTATATATCTTGGTGCTATTTAGCTAGATATATACAAATTTAGAATGATTTTTCTGGTAAATTGTTCTTATCATTTAATAGACATCAACTTTATCCTTTAAAAATGTGAATCTTGACCCTCACATCAGGGAGAAATATTTGCCCATTCTGTTGATCTTAGGAGTGGCCGTAGGACTTGCTCTAGAAAACAAGATTTTAGCACATGTAACACAGCATAGAACTGGATTCACCCATGCTCACGAATCTCTAGGTTTACTAAGTATTGGTAATCTAGACTCCGCTGATTTGAAGTTTTGACCTGGATCTGCTCCACATGCCTTTCATCCCCTTCCTAGGAACAGCTGGCTAAACTAGGCATTTCTCATGGATACAGCAGAGACATATCCAAGCATCATTCAGTTCTAACTTAAGATTCCAGAAAAGAATCAGGAAATAAATCCAAGGAAAGTAGAAGAAAATAATTAATAAATAAGAGAAATTAATAAAACAAAGGACATATAATGAAAAGTATCAACAAGGGAAAAGTTATTTTAAAAGACAAATATTATATTATAGGTAACCTGTGGCAGAATTTACCAAGTAAAAGAGGTAAAGCCCAAGTAAGAGATACTACGCATAACTTTTTATAAAAAATCTGAAAGAGATGAAATGGATAGAGTTGTAGAAAACTGTAGCATAACAAAACGGACTCAATAGAAATGAAGGTCGGGCACTGTGGCTCATGCCTGTAATCCTAGCACTCTGTGGGGCAGCCAAGGTAGAAGGATAGCTTGAGCTCAGGAGTTGGAGACTGGCCTGAACAAGAGGGAGACCCTGTCTCTACTAAAAATAGAAAAATTAGCCACATATCTTGGTGTTTGCCTGCAGCTCCAGCTACAAGGAGGACTACTTGAACCCAGTTGTTGCAGTGAGGTAAGATGATGCCACAGCACTCTAGCAGGGATGTTTGTTTAAACAAAACAAAAAAAGGAAATCTAGACCAGTAATTAAAAATATTCCCATGTTAAAATAGAAAACTCAATTTTATCCACCAATTCCTTAAAATTTTTAGGAAAACAAATAATTTTAACCTTACACAATCTCCTCCAGGTAATGGACCAAGAAGAAACTCTCCACAACACAATATTAAACCAAATCTAGCAGTATATAAAAATGAAAATACATGAAGTTTGGTTTTTCCCAGAAATATAAAGGTATTTTGACATAATATAATTAATTAATGTTTCACTACATTTGCAGATTATACGAGAACCATTTGAGCTTCTCATGAAAGCAGAAAAAATTCAGTATAATTCATGATCACAACCGTTTCTGACCTAGCAATATAAGTATTTACCAAACCTTACAGTAAATGTCATTCTTAATGGTAAATTTTGGAGATATTTATTTTAGAATTAAACACAAGACAAAGATTCGTTCTATCTTCCTTCTAAACGTAACATTGGAGTTTCATAAGAAAAAGAAATATAAGTTTTGGAAAAGAAGAAACAAAATTGTTGCCTACAAATAACATTGTTCTTGTATAAAATCCAAAAATATAGAAATGATTGATTAGAATTAATCAGAAGAAATTAGGAAAGTGACTAGATATGAGATCAAATACAAAAAATCAATTGCATTTCTAAACACCAGCAATAAGTAGAAAAATAAAGTTTTAAAGAAAGATTTTACCGTTTTCCATATAAACAAGAATTATAAAGTACTCAGAAATAAGTATAGCAAAATATATGAGACGCAAGCATAGAGAAAATTATAAAATTTCATTGAAAGACATTTAAAAAATAAATGCAGAGAAATACCCTGTATTCAGGGTTAGGAAGAATCAATATTGCCAAGATGTCAATTTTCTCTAAATTAAGTGAGAGTTTCAGGGCAAATCCAATCAAACTCCCAAAAGGGGGTTTTGAGGAACCTGACTAGTTTATGGTAATATTTGAATAGAAGATCAAGGGGTTAAGAAGACAGGATACTCCTGAATAAGAATAAGGTTAAGTGAAGTGCCCTGCTCCCTACCAGACCCACTGTTAGGGAAGCTAATTAAGAGAGTGGCATGGTATTGTAAGAGGGTAAAAATTGTCAGTAGAACAGTGAGCCCAGAAATAGACGCCTTCATCTACAGAAACAAGATATATAACTGATATGGAGTCCTCTAAATTTTACAGTGTTAATTATTTATCCATAGAAGAAAAAAGAGAAGTAATTAAGATTCACTTTTATAACATACATGAAAATTATTTCTGGATAAATCAAATATGTAAGCAAAGATAAACCTTTGCAAATAAGAAAATAAAAATTAAAAGAGTAACTTTATCACTTCGGGGCAGAAAGATTTTTTAAACAAAATTCAAAAAGGATTAACTGAATGAGAATAGTTTGATAAACTCAAAGGCAGATCTGATCTATGCTTTTTAACTGCAAGTCCAAAATCCATTAAGCCATGATATGCGAAAGTTTATGTTCATTTGCAACCTCATTTAGGAGCAAAAACAGACAGGCTATTCATGGTGTTTCTTTATACCAGATGTGAATATTCATCCCCTTTGCCTTGGGATATATAAACGAGTTTGACTATAGAATGCTCTGTGTTGAGAATGTGCATAATATATAAGAGATACAGTCTTTCTGAAATTAAAAAGAAAATCGGAATTTGAAACACATCTAGTGCTAGAGTTTTCAATAAGGGACGGGGTACTTGAATGACTATTGACCTTAGGAATGAAAACCATGCATATGTTAATTAGCCTTATGTAGCCACGCCACGATGTATGCATAATTCAAGCTAGTAGTGGTGACGGGTAGGATGACACAGATACTTTGGATTGTGGGGATAGGTGATCTTCAAGTAGATAGATTAGGGGGTCATGATTTTATTTCACTTCATTCCTTCCGTGTGTGTTACTCGTATTGAGAGCGTTATATAGTAAACCATACATTTAAGATCCAGAATGCTTTAATTCTTCTCTATTCTTTTTCATCTTTTAATCATTATTCTTCTCCCCAAATTGATGTCATGGCTTGCTCACGGCGTGAGCTGCTTTTCAGAGAAATGGCTTTAAAAGGTTTAAAAACCTTGGTCCGTGCGCAGTTCTGAACAAGACTATCAGCTGTCCTTATTCCTGAAGGTTTAAGTGGTTGACGCTTAATGGATAGGTTGTTTTTTCACGTCATGAACAACGAAATAAAAATACTCTTTCTCCTCGCCCCAAAGGTTTTTATTTATTTTTTCTCTTTTCAGACGGGAACTAATTATTCATTATTATAGATAACCTCACCTCTCTTCTCAAAGCAGAGGCCTATTATGCCTCTTGCGTTGTGAATTTAATGCTATTGTAAAGAATAAGCACCGCTAACCACAAAACAGCACTGAGCCGGCGAGGGGGCAAAGCCGTTAAGGCCATCAAACGACTTAAGAGTTTGACAACCCTGATTCGGGCGCCCGGCGCTCCTGCACGGCCTCCGGCGCTCGGGGGCGCGGGGGTGTCTAACCCACAGCGCGGGGGTGTCTAACCCACAGCGCAGCCGCCCTCCCGCCGCCGCTCCACGGGGAGGCGGTGAGTCTCCCTGGCTTCTTCGGTGCATTAATTGAGCAAAATAGTCTTCCTGCTGGCAAGGAACACACCAGAGAGGGGACTTCCAGCAGCTCCAGGTCCCTCCTTGGGACGCTTTGGTGCACGCACAACTCACAATGTGTAGACACCTCTTTGGAATTCGGGATTTTTGCCCAAATGATCAGAGATTACCCTTACTTGAGGAATCTCCAGCCGGATGTCTGAAAGTCAGAGGGGAATTTCCATAGGACAGGCCCCAAGGGCGTGGGATATTCCACAAGATGGGGATATTCTCAAAGGAAAGTGGAGGAGACCTTCTAAAGGGCAAGTGACCTTCAGCCAGTAACAACGACTACGGCCTTTCCTTTTCTGCAAATGGGAGCTTATACAGCAGATATCTGGAGCTCGTCTATGGACTTAAGGTCGAAAATAAAGCATTATCGAGATCAAATCTAACACTTTGTCCACTTTTCCTTCACAAGGGTCAAAATATTTGTCATCATTTGCAATAATCTACTTCATTAAAAACAATTTATAGTTAAATATTTCATGTTTGGTCAAAAAATTAACAAACTGGTGAAAATTAAATAAAAACGAACATTAGATATTATGAATGAACAACTAATTTTTAAAAATCTCTTAAGCAACGAATAAATTCTTTAGCCTCTATAGGTTTTAGTATTTTATTTATATCAACATGATTTTACATTACTTCATGTGTGTTTCTGCGGGGTTCTCTTTATTTACTGAAATCTCAAATGATCCTTGCAATATTTTTAAGGCCACCTTAATGGAATTTCAGGCTCTTTAGATTCAAATCCTAGCAGGTTTGCTTACTAAACTCTATGAGTTTGATCAAATTGTTGATGTTTTCTTATCTGTAAAATAGAATATTATAAAAGCTATTGATTCCATTAGATTTTCATGGGAATAAAATGGGCTAAACTATAGAAAATGCTTAGAACTATCCCACTGGTGCTTAACTAGGTCTTCAGTATTTCCTAGCTATTATTATTTTCCCATTGGTGCAGCACTTAAAAATTTTTATTCAACAATGACATACTTTTCATTTTTGATGAAATATGGCTCTCTGGATGAATTTTGCAATAGCAAATTTGAGCCTAGTTCTTTAAAACCCAGTTTTAAGATAACCAGCGAAATGAAGCCAGTAAGCAAATAATACTATTAAAATTTCCTTTTTAATGTATTACTTCAATTATTAGCAGTTGTCTTCCATTGTTGCATAAGAACTGGAACATACTAGAAAAAATGCCACAGACCTCATTGCTGAATATCACTGCAGTCACCTTTGAAATGCTCCCTTTGGGAAGCTACGCATGGACATCAGCACCTAGTCCAGTGGTTCTCAACCTTCCTAATGCTGCAATGTATTTTCATTGTTAAAAAGGGATTGCCACCCACAGGTTGAGAACCACTAGTCCATTCTTCAAAGCAGTTTTGGAAACTCTCTTTCTGGAATGACCAATAGAGCTGTTGTCATATGGCAATTAAATTTGTAAACTCATCCTAGGAAAAGAGCTTTGAAGGGTGGACTAGGTGCTGGCATCAGCGCGTAACTTCCTAAGAGAAGTACTTTGAAGACGACCATAGTGATATTCAGCAATGACATATGTAGCATTTTTTCTAGGAGGTGTTACTAGGATTTTGGCAAATTTAGTGTTCTGACCTCGTATGGGTTTAAAAAAAAAAATACATATAGGATTATAAAATATTAACAGAATAACTTGTAATTTATTTTGGACTGGTGGAGTAGGTAAGATTCTGCTGCCTACCTAACCATGACAGAGTACCTTTAATTTTACACGTTTTTAATAGTTGAACTTCTATGCAATTGTTATTTGAATGAACTCATCAACAAAAGCTATCGAAATTTTTGAAAGCATCTATATATGCGCATCTCACTCAAAATGAGAAAACTGAGGAGAGATGACAAGACTTGTGGCCAGGAGGCCATATGCCTCCCTAGAAGGTATAGAACAAAAGAATTGATTAATGTTATTTATAGGTGTTTTCTGTTCTTTATCTTGAAATGTATGAAATTCCAAGCTACAAGCACTGTTAAAAAATGATTTCTGTAAATAATAGAAGTCAGAATGCATGGATTTTTAAAATAATATTGTTTTTCTTTGTGTGATAATATCCAATACTTATAAAGACATGTTATATATCTTTATGTGGATTAGTTTGTTTAATCTTGGAATAACCTCCTTATGCAGGTTTCTTTAAAAATTCTCAGTTTTCAAATGAGAAATAGGAGGCCCAGGATCACCCAGTTGCCACTGAAGCTATGATTCAAACCCAGACTGACAGGCTGCAAAATGTATGCTCTTCATCCCTCCTGTACTAAGAGAAATATCACCTGGGTCTTACTACCTATATCATCAGTAGTGAAGTTACAACTTGAATCTTCTGATGGTCCAATAATTATAATAAAAAATGATTTGGATTACATAAAAAAAAACTTGCAGTGGGAAACAAGTAATTGAAAAATAAATGTAATGTAAGAGACAAAACACTTCATTCATAGGAATGACCGGTGATGGTTATTTTAGGCACCAAATTGTCCTAGTGAGTAAAACCTTTTAAGTTCTCTTCACCTCCTACCAAACAAGCTATTTCTTACTCTACCCCACCGACCTACTGTAGGACCAGCCAAATACCATCTAAATTAGGTGTTTTCAATAAAATGCTCCTTTACAGGGCTAAGATGTTTTTTTATAGGGCTAAGGGTGAGGTATCATAAATCACATTGTTAGGCTTGAAACTTATAGCTCAGCGACTAGGGCGCAAGCCACATACACTGGAGCTGGTGGTTTGAATCCAGCCCGGCCTGCCAAATAACTATGACAACTACAACAAAAAAAATAGCTGGGTGTTGTGGCTTGGCACCTGTAGTCCCAGCTATGGGAGGCTGAGGCAAGAGAATCACCTAAACCCAAGAGTTTGAGGTTGCTGTGAGCTGTGATGCTACAGCACTCTACTGAGGATGACACAGTGAGACTCTGTCTAAAAAAAAAAAAAAAAAATCACCTCATTAATGATTTCCTTCTCTCCCTGGGAAATGAAATTAACAAATGGCAACTTCATCTATGGTTCTAGATTTAGTTATATTAAGATTATGGGATCTAATGGCATGTCTATTTTTAGGTCTCTAAGTATTCTCCAAACATCCTTCCAGAAGGAAAGTATTACTGGGCATTCCCACCAGCAGTGTAGAAGTGTGCCCTTTTCTCCACATCCACGCCAATATCTCTGGTTTTGGGATTTTATTAGGTGGGCTACTATTACTGGGGTTAGGTGATATCTCAAAGTAGTTTTGATTTGCATTTCTCTGATGATTAAGGATGATGAGCTTTTTTTCATGTGTTTGTAGATCGTGCATCTGTCTTCTTTAGAGAAGTTTTTCTTCAAGTCCTTTGCCCACCCTGAGATGGGATCACGTGTTCTTTTCTTGCTAATATGTTTGAGTTCTCTGTGGATTCTGAAAATAGTGCTTGTCTGAAACTTCCTCCTCCCCCCTCTCTCTTCTCTTCTCACACCTCCTCTCTTCTCCCTTCCTCTCTCCCTCCATTCTGAGCATCTAAGGCAGAAAAGGGGGTGTCTCTGTAGGATCATGAAAGACTGTCTCTGTCTATGCGACGATACAGGAGGTCTGTACTTTCTTCCGGGGCTGAAATCGGTTTTGTGGGAGATCTGGAAGTCATATAAATAGCTCTGGTACCTGCCAGCAGCCACCTTCAAGCCCTGCTGTTACATTCTCTTCCCTGAGATTACTCTGGAATTTGGGGAACAAAAGGCCTCAGTTTTGAGGATTTTTTTGTCCCACATCGGTGAGGATCCCCTGTCTAGAAACTGCCTCACCCTTCTCCTGAGCTCCTCCTCACTCTCCCCTCAGCACTCTCCTGGTTTATTATTACAATTTTATAAAGCAAAAGCTTGAAGATCAAGATAAGCTCTGTCCATTTAGCAGATGGAGAAACTGACGTCCACAGAGACCACACCAGCAAGTGTGATGGTGAATCTTACATGTCAACTTGGCCCGGCTAAAATGCTGTCGCTTTGTTGTGGAGGTATTCTGAGGATGTAATTAACATTGACAGTCAGCTGACCGTAGTGAAGGAGATTATCCTCCATAAGAGGATAGAAGTCATCAAATCATTTGAAAGCCTTAAAAGCAAAAACTGAAGTTTCCCCAAGGGAAAGAAATTCTGCCTCCACATTGCAACAAAATAGCCCCGCCTGCTAGTCAAGTTTTCCTGGCCTGCCCTGCAATTTCAGACTCAAGACTACAAGTCAGCACTTCCCCAAACATCCACCCTATCGGACTGCCCTGCAGAGTTGAGACTTTCCAACCCCCACAACTGTGTGAGCCATTTCCTTAAAATACACACACAGAGACACAGTTGGTTCTGTTCCTCTGGGAAACCCTGATTAGTACAACAGGGAGTGCGGACAGACCCCTGGGGGAGGAGAAGATGAGGTTCATGAATGAAGCTCCTGTATGTTCCAGGAGCTTTTTTTTTTTTTGAGACAGAGTCTCAAGTTGTTGCCCTGAGTAGAGTGCCATGGAGTCACAGCTCACAGCAACCTCAAACTCCTGGGCTTAAGTGATTCTCTTGCCTCACCCTCACAAGTAGCTGGGACGGTTATTACTATTATTATGTTTTGTTGTAGTTGTTATTGTTGTTTGGCAGGCCCAGGCTGGATTTGAAACCGCCAGCTCCAGTGTGTGGCTGGCACCCTCACCACTGAGCTTCAGGCATTGAGCTGCTCCAGGAGCTTTTGCATATGTTATCCATTAAATCCTCACCTATGACCCATAAAGGCAGTTTTTGCTATTTTCCCAGGATTCGGAGATCTTACTCAGGGTCCCTGAGTAAGCTAAGCAGAAAAATCAAACCTATACTATCTGCCTTCACATCCATACTTCCCCCATACACCATCCGCACTGCCAGCAGGAAGATGGTAGCAGAGAGTTGGAAGCTCCCAATGGGTCTTCGTCCTCAAGTCTTTCTAGTGAAAAGTCATCGAGATCAGAACCAAGATGCACTTTTTATAGTTGCAAAGGATGAAAAACACAACTCAAACTCCGTTGGGCAACAAAGGCCACGTCCTGATCTGCACGTGGGGGACCCAGTGGTAGATCCTCACACCTGGGCTGAGAACAGCAGCGCTAACAGCATCATGAGCCTTGGGCCTCTGTCCCCACTTCTTCTCTGGGTGGCAACCTTCTCAGGGCCCCCTTCAAAGCCCTTAAAGCTTCCAGCTTTCATCCCCTGCACTGCTATCAATTTCTATGGAAAGAGAAGTCCTCCCCTGTACCTCTAAGCCTTGGGATTAGAAACCATGCACCTAATTGGGCTCTCTTCCCTCCTGCCTGAGCTGAGATGCAACCCAACGAGGGCCGGACTGCCTAGATCCGAATCCCATTTGCCTGCTGGTGACTATGGACAGTAACCCCTCTCCTGCCTTCTGTAAAATAGAGGTAACAACTGAACTTCCCTCAAAGGGTTGTGATGAGGCTTAAATGAATGAACATACATTTATAAAATGTTTGCAGTGATAACAACCAGTATGTGGCACACCGTATATGGAGAGGACTATTAATTAAATCACTGGTACTGAGAGTGGACAGGCCTGGCATGTCTGCCTTCACTGAAATCTGGGTCTGCCCCACCCGAGCCACAAGGGTTAAAAGAGACAGTGGATAATTCTCCAAAAGGAAATGGATATGCCATTAGCAAGAGAAACGAGAACGGGGAACACAGCGCTGTCTGATAGAGTGGCCTCCATGAAATGCCACAATACCCCTGATTATTTCATTTCCCATTAGGTGCAAACCTGAGGTTGCAACTGCCTTAAATTGGGAAGATAAAAAATACCCTAATTATGTGCAAGAATAAAATGGAACAGGTCATCCTGTCCTGCTATGACAGCTTCCTTTGTATTTCTACCCACCAAAAAATGAAACCGGGGAAATTAAACATTTAAAAACTACCTTTGACTCATTAATTCCATAGACATTTAATGAGCCCTAGAGATGGATTTTTCCCCAAAGCTTCAGGGATCCTAACTTAGATGGGTCCCTTCCAAAACTGTCTACCTAATTTGATATCAGTAATTTTGTATTCTTTTACTTAAAGAAAGCACCCCCAAATTATATAAGCCTGAGGCTCCACAAAATCTAGATGTCCCTCCATGGACGCCTATTAAAGTACAGGGCAACGAAGTGCCAAAGTTACAAAGCTGAATGAAGGACGATTCTGTTGGCGGTATCCATAGCTCAGTGGGGAGGGCGCCAGCCACATACACTGAGGTTGGCCGGTTCGAACAAGCCCAGGGCCTGCTAAAACAATGACAACTGCAACAACAACAAAAAAAAATAGCCTGTCATTGTCGTGGGCACCTGTAGTCCCAGCTACTTGGGAGGCTGAGGCAAGAGAATTGTATAAGCCCAATAGTTTGGAGTTGCTGTGAGCTGTGATGGCATGGCACTCTACTCAGGGTGACAGCTTGAGACTCTGTCTCAAAAAAAAAAAAAGAAAGAAAGAAAGAAAGAAAGAAAGAAAGAAAGAAAGAAAGAAAGAAAGAAGATTCTGTGATTCTGTTATATAGAATTCCAGTTACACACCATGAATAAATCCCAGAGTCCAGCATAGGGCCTGTAGCCAACAATACTATACTGTATATTTATAAATTTGTCAAGAAGGTAAATCTTAGGGTAAATGTTCTTATCCCAAAATAACAATAATAATATACGTAAATAAAGCAGGAGGAAACGTTTGGTGGCGACGGATATATATTGATGGCATTGATTGTGGTGATTGTTCCATGGGTGTACAATTATTCCAATTTCATCAAGTTGTATGCATTAAACATGTTTTTATATGTAGAAGAAAAAGAAGCTGATTGGGGGGGGGGGGGAGAAGAAGAAGAACATTTCAGAAAATGGTCCTGTCTTCAAGGAGCTTCCCATCACTACGAGAGACTGAGAAGGAGCACTCAGACCATCTCAGGCAGAATAGTCACTATTTACACCAAAACGTACTAGGCACCTATTATGTGCCAGGCACTGTGAGTTCTGGCACGAAAAGGCAGGGAAGGACCATGATCTCAGATCAATAAATCAAGCAACGAGCACAAAACATCTCCATCTAAAAGAGTAGGATGAGAGGGTAAAGAACAACTGAGACAGATGGTGAGGAAAGGCTTCTCTGAGGAGAGGGGCTGGCACGTGAAAACAGGGAAGCCGTAGCCATATAAACATGGAGGGTCTCTCCCAGGAGAAGGAGCAGCGAATGCCACGCCCCCACAGAAGGAGCAGCCTCAGCGATTGAAGACACAAAGAAGGACAGGCTGTCCAGCACAGCGTGCGCTACGGGGAGAAGCAAACAAGCTGAGGCCCAGGATTTAGGAAAGGGCCAGATGATGCTTTAACACCAGAGCGCAAGAGCTGGATTTTTAAACTGGAAGGAACCCAGCTTTTAGGCAAGAGAGTCACCTGATCTTATTGATACTATGAAAGAGCTCTCTAGCCACCGTGGACAGAGCATTGGGTAGGAGCAAAGACTAGTTAAGGGGCTGCTGCTCCTTCCCAACTGCCAAACACCCCAGAGGTTTACAAGCTATTTATGCAACTTGGGAGGAAACAGGCCTCTCAGTTGTTGCTGGTGGGAATGCAAAATGGCAGGACATATGTGAAAGGGAATTTGGTGGTGTCAGCGTGCGCATGGCTTAATGCCTTAGTGTGCTTGCGTCGCTATAAAAGCAACCTGAAGCTGAGTGATTTATAAAGAAACAAGCTGTATTTGGCCTTCGCTTGTCTCTGTACCTTCAGAACCTCTCTGCCCACAGTTCTGCAGGCTGTATAAGAAGCATGGCTTCTGCTGAGGACTTCAGGGAGCTGCCCTCACCACAGAAGGTGAAGGGGAGCTGTTGTGAGCAGAGAGACGGGGCAAGAGAGGAAGCCAGGGGAAGGGATGGAGTGCCAGGCTCTTTTTAACAACCAGCTCTCACGGAAACTAATAGAGCAAGAACTCACTCACTTTCCCCACCAGGAAACAGATTAATCTATTCATGAGGAATTGACCTCCTCCCATTCGACCCCATCTCCAACACTGGGGATTAAATTTTAGCATGAGAGCCTGTAATGCTAGCACTCTTGGAAGGCCAAGGCAGGAGGATTGCTTGAGCTCAGGAGTTCTAGACCAGCCTGAGCAAGAGCGAGACACTATCTCTACTAAAAATAGGAAAAATGAGTCCCGTGTTGTGGCAGGTGCCTATAGTCCTAGCTACTTGGGAGGCTGAGGCAGGAGGATCACCTCATCCAGGGATTTGAGGTTGCTGTGAGCTAGTTGAAACCACAGCACGCTAGCCTGGGCACCAGAGTGAAGCTCTGTCTCAAAAAAAAAAAAGGATAATTTCAACATGAGTTTTGAGGGAACAAATGTCCAAACAATAGCAATCCCACTCCTAAAAAACCTACTGCAAAAATACACTGGCAGAAAAACAAAAAGAAGCAAGGCTGAGTCTGTTCTCTGCAGCCTCATTTGTAATGGCAAAAGATGGAGAATCACCTCTGCGGGTGCCTAGTTAAATAAGTACTGTACATTGACATAATTCCATTTACTGCCCAGCTGCCAAAGGAACGTGGAGTCTCCCTGCTCAGTGTTATGACTAATCTCCAGGATGCATTATTAAATGAAAAGGCAAGGTGGGGGGAAATGCATATATTATGCCGATACTTAAGAAAGAGGAATGATATGACATATGTTTTTGATGGAAAAATAAATCAAAACCAAAAAAAAGTGGTTACCTATAGGGAGATAGAGGAAACAGCAGAAGAGAAGAGAGACAGAAACTAGCTTTCACTGACTATACTGTAAAAATTTTCCTGTAAATATTAGAAGGGCACAGTGGCTCATGCCCATAATCCTAGCACACTGGGTGGTTGAAACTGGTGGATCGCCTCAGGTTCGAAACCAGCCTGAGCTAGAGTGAGACCCCAACTCTAAAAAATATGGGCGCCTATAGTCCCAACTACTTGGGAGGCTGAGGCAAGAGAATTGCTATAGCCCAAGAGACTGAAGTTGCTGTGAGCTATGATGCCACAGCACTCTACTAAGGGTGACAAAGTGAGGCTCTGTCTCAAATAAATAAATAAATATATATATATTATAAATTTGAGGTCAGGGGTGGTGCCTCATGCTTCTAATCCTAGCACTCTGGGAGGCTGAGACAGGTGGAATGCTTTAGCTCAGGAGTTTGAGACGAGCTTGAGCAACAGTGAGACCCCATCTTTAAAAATATCCAGGCATTGTGGCAGGTACCTGCAATCCTACCTACACAGGAGGCTGAGGCAAGAAGATCTCTTGAGCCAACGAGTTTGAGGTTGCTGTGAGCTATGATGATGTCATGACACTCTACATGGTGATGGAGCAAGACTCTGTCTCAAAAAAAAGAAAGAAAAGAAAAGAAAAGATAAAAATATTATAAATGTTTATATTAATTTCTTAAAATTAACTATTCCAGTGACTTTAAACATAGTATTTATACATCAGTAGTAAGATATACATTAAGGATCAGAATAAGACTTCACAAAAATCTTAAATTGTTTTCATAAACAATATCATTGGTACACATTGCTGTTGTTTTCCTGAGACCACTCTGCATGTGAGATTAAAGCATATGGCTAACTCTGCTGGTCTTGAAAGGGAATCAGGAACTTTGGTATAGAAGAAAGAAGAATGCCGATGTAAAATTAAAGAAACCAAGTGAAAACTCACTAGTTCTGAATTTGAATTGGCCTCAGTATAAACTCAAGATGTACAGGCAGGCCCCACATGATGAATAACATAGGTTCTGTAGGTTTATTCTTAAGCTGAGTTTGTACGTAAGTTGGAACTGATTCATTTAACTATTACCTGTCAGAGGTTCTATTTGTAAGTGCAAGTCATAGAAAAGTTGGACTTTTCTAACTTGGTGACTTACTGTATTAGCCTCCATTTGTTAAGTGCAAGGTGTACATAACTCAGATGTTTGTAACTTGGGGACTGCCTGTATTTTATCTTTAAAAAAAAAGAAAAAGAAGTTACTGGTTCTAGCTAATAAAAAGAATGGAAACAGTGTCAATCCCAGAAACAACGAGCATCTTTAGCATCCAGATTATGGCCTCTATTTCCCACCTGGGGAAACCAGGGATCAGTGAAGACATGACCAATTCCATGTCCAGGGTGGAGACCTACAAAGAGACAGAAGGGGAGGGATGAGAAAAGGAAATGGTAAAGCGGGGAAGCCAAGAGAGGAGGAGCACTGAGGCCAAGAGAACAAAGTGCTATAAGGAGGCAGGGGTGATCAACTGCGTCGAAAACTGCCGAGATGAAAAGTAAAACAATAACAAAGCAGAACACTGATTTTGCAACTTGGAGGCCCCATGACCTTGACCAGTGAGGTCTCTGTGGAGTAGCAGGAGCCTGACAGGGTGGTGAAAAGAGAACCCAAGGTATACTAACCAAGAACACCAGTGAGATCAAGAAGTTGCTCCAGAAATTTTTGATGAAATAAATAATAGCCCAAGGAAACAGGTCCCAGTCTCACCATCTGCACACTCACCTCAAAGGGGAACCTGGCATTTGATAAAGGTAAGTGGAAAAGACACACACTTTTCCTTATGCGCTCCATCAAACTGCAGGTGTCATTTTAGCACGTGGTGGTATTTAAGAAGGAGAGCATTGTCTCGTCTCCCCTGGCCCAGATGGGGCAGTGAGCACCCCATCTCCAAAGGCAATCGAGTTAAGGAAGGACCATCATCCTTCAGGGTTGCTGTAGAGATGGTCTGGCTTTGGATATTGAAATGGGGCTCTACGAGTTATGAGTTCTTCGGAGCAGGAAAGGAACATGGCCTGGCAAACAACAGGGGGTTAATAAATGCTCCTAGCCTATCTTCAAAGCTTCCCAATGTGCCCCAACCTCCACCAGCTCCAAGATCTTGTAATTCCATGGTGTTTTCTTCAGATAAGGGGACTCGCCTCCCCTTCACAGAGCATTTCTCTGGGTAAGTCCCTCGACTGGCATCTCCTGCATCCTGCCATCTGCTGCAGTGTCTCCGGTCCCTCTGCTGCCAGGATTAACCACAGAAATACAAGCACAAAGGAGTCTCTTACTGACACCACCAGCTTCACGCTCCAGCTCTGTGATGCTGTGAAGCAGGCCCAGCCCACATCTGTGCTTCCTTCGGTTTACTCACAGAGATGGGGATGGGTACGACCAGTTCTCCACCATGACCTCCAAGAAAGGCCACAACCTGAAACTGATGTAAGGAACTTACTGGTTGCAGGAGTTAAGGTTCTTGCATTCCTTGTTATTAGATGTTTGAAAGACAAATATCTAAATAGTACCTTTTGTGTACCCAGCACTATTCTTCCACAATCAGACAAAATTGGGCATTTTCTTGATGGCATGGCTTGAACCAAACACTATTCATTTTAAGCATGATATGTCATCTCTTTCAATTCTCCCAACAACCCTGAGGAGGGAATCCTGCATCATCATCTCCATCTTACGGATACAGAAATGGAAACAGACAGGTTAAGTAATTTGCTTCAAGTCAGGTAACTGGTAAACTTTGGAAATGAAATGTTGTTATAGACTGCATTTGTGTTTCCCAAGAAATTCATATTGAAACCTTAATCCCGGGTGTGATGATATTTGAAAATGGGGCATTTGGAAGTGATTAGGTCATGAGAGTGGAACCCTAAGGTTAGGGATTAGTGCCCTTATAAGGAGAGATACCAGAAGTCTCTGGGCTCCCTCCTCCACATGAGGATACGGTGAGAAGGTGGTCATCTGTGAACCAGGGAAAGGGTCCTCACCAAAAACCCAGCCATGCCAGCACCCTGACCTCTGACTTCCAGCAACCAGCACTGTGAGAAATAAGTGTTTGTTGTTCAAGCCACCCAGGTTATGCTATAGCAGCCCAACAGTCTTCCAACCAGAGGCCACCAGAATGTGTGTTATGTATTGGCCAACAAGAATCCCTGCCCGGGCACAAGAAGGGGGTGACCTATGCCTGAAGACACCTGGGAGGCAGAGAGAGCAGGGCCACCTTGTCCTGAATCCAGGAGAGAAGAAAATTCTTTTCTTTTTTTTTTGAGACAGAGTCTCACTATGTCACTCTTGGTAGAGGGCCGTGGTGTCACAGCTCACAGCAACCTCAAACTCTTGGTCTTAAGTGATTCTCTTGGCTCAGCCTCCTAAGTAAGTGGGACTACAGGCACCCGCCACAATGCCCAGCTATTTTTTTGTTGTTGTATTTTGTCTGGGGCTGGGTTTGAACCCGCCACCCTCCGTATATGGGGCCAGCACCCTACCCACTGAGCCACAGGCACCACCCAGAAGAAAATTCTTGATACAAAGAGAGCTTTCGTTAAGAGCACAGATGATGTGCTAAAAAGAACACATTATTATGAAAATATTCATCCTATGGAAAAGTTAAAATAATTGAATAACTAATATCTAAATTCATCTGGGTTTATGAATTAACACTTTGCCACATTTGCATATCTCTATCAGTATATTTTTTGCTGAACTATTTGAAAATAACTTTCAGCACCATGACATTTTTATCCCTAAATACATCAGCATACATTCTCTTTTTTAAAATATTATTTCAAAATATTACAGGGCACAAGGCTTTTGTTACATGGATGAGTTGGATAATGCTGAAGTCTGGGCTTTTAGCATCACTGTCATTGCATCTGACAGTTAAGTTTTTTCCCCTCATTCTCTCCTATCTTCCCCCCTTCTTGGTTTCTAATGTCCTTTATACCACTTTATGACCATGTGCACCCAATCAGTTAGCTCCAACTTATTCGTGACAACAGGTAGTGTTTGTCAGTTCCTGAGATACTTTAAGATAATGTTCTCCAGCTCCATTGAGGTTGCTGAAAATGACATTTCATTCCTTTTCATGATTGAATAGTACTCCATGGTGTGTATATCATTTTGTATATGTGAATAGATGTATATTTTATATATGTGAATATATGTGAAAATATGTATCATATTTTCTTTAGTCACACATCAATTGATGGGCATGTAGGTTGATTTTGAAATAATCAATGTTTACAGTTGTGAACTGACATCAGCTTTTGTTTTCTAAGAGAAAATACCTTCTACAACATTATCACACCCAAAATACTTAAGTCATATAATAATGCTACCACATTTGCAGTGCATACTAAAAACTTCCCAATATAGTAGTCCCAGAGCCATCTTTCCAGCTATGTGTCTTGCTTTTTACTTTAAATTAATATGAAGGTTCAAATGTTTAGGTTACATTGTTTTCATTTTTAAGGTAAAGTTCAAGTTGTAGTTGAGCCCTTTACCCAGGGGCGTCCTTAACACCCCCACATTGTGCACATTAGGTGAGAACTTGCCAATCACCTTCCCTCTCCCCCCTTTCCTCTCCCCTCCTCCTTTCTAGACTATTTCTGTTTCATCTTTCATGTGGGCATGCATTTTTTTATATATTGGTTTCATATTAGTATTTAAGTACATTGAATACTTGTTTTTCCCATTCTCGAGCTACTTTATTAAGAAGAATGTTCTTCAACTCCTTCCAGGTAAACACAAAAGATATAAAGTCTCCATCTTTTCTTATGGCTGCATAATACTCCATGGTATACATATGCCACAGTTTGGTAGCCCATTCATGGTTTAATGGGCACTTGGGTTGCTTCCACAACCTCACAATTGTGAATTGGGCTGCAATAAACATTCTGGTGCAAATGTCTTTGTTGCAAGAAGCATGTTTGTTTGAAAGGAAAAGCACACCACCCAAATGTGGTATTATATTGGTTTCCTATGGCTCCCATAATCAATTACCAGACACTGGTGTCATACAACAAAACAACAGAAGTTTATTCTCTCACAGTTCCGGAGGCCAGAGGTCAGAACTCAATGTCCATGGGGTTAGTTCTTTCTGTTCTAGGCCTCTCCCTGGGGGCTGCCACAATTCTGGACATTGTTTGACTCGTGGCTGTGTCACCACAGTCTGTGTCTCCATCACCACGCGGTGTCCTCTCCTGTGACTCCTCTTTGTATAAGGACTCCAGTCTTGGGCATAGGCCCCTCCACAATCCAGGATGATTATCTTGAGATCCTTGATCCAGTTACAGCTGCAAAGACACTTTCTCCAAATAAGATCCAATGCCCGGTTCTGGGTGGACATCTCTTTGAGGAGGTACCATTTAACACTCTGCAGGCATTCAACACAATCACCCCAGGCAGAGGCTGCTTTCCTGTGAGCTGTCTAATAGGCAACACACACAGAGTGTTACTCGGGCCAGACACTATGCAAACTGATTTCCACCCCTTAGCTCATTTATTTCATTCACAATTTGCTCCATCTCAGCCTATGAAAATGCAGCCATCCCTTCCCCAGGCCCAGAGAGCCTCCAGAGGGAATCCCTCCCTGCCCCCCTCCATCCATACAGATTCCTTTGAACATGCATAATTTGATCACGTTAAAGGATGTAGGTAACAGCCCTGCTTCAAAAGAGGCATTCCTTTTATCTTCTCCAAAGCTTTCATTTTGCAGGGGACAAGGTTTCAGAAATGAACTGTGATTTGTTTCTTTAAAGCTCCTTTAATGATGCTACCCTGTTTCCCCAAAAATAAGACATCCTCCGAAAATAAGACCTACTTACAGGAAAGATAAGACGTCCCCTGAAAATAAGACCTAGCGCATCTTTGGGAGCAAAACTTAATATAAGACACTGTCTTATTTTCGGGGAAACAGGGTAGGTGTGGGGGGTTGCCTGGGGTAGGAGGCGGGGGATATAAACATGTTTAAAAAAAATCTTTTCCAACCTCAAGAGAATTTTCAACAATGCTTGATGCCAAGTAGAAGTGACATTAATTAGAACACTAATCACAGCAGCCATGAAGAGGAACACTTGTTTACTGAGCACTTACTAGGTACCAGGTACCAGATGCTTTTACAAGCATTCTATGTGAATACTCATTTTAATCTCACACAACCCCATACGGTAGGTACTAAAATTATCCTCATTTTACAGATGAGGAAGCTGAAGTCATTGAAAATAAGTGGGGTCCTCTTTAGATAGCCTTTTTTTGTTGTTGTTGAAACAGAGTATTACTCTGCGACCCTGGCTAGAGTGCCCCAGTATCACAGCTCATAGCAACCTCAAAGTTTCAGGCTCAACTGATTTTTAAAGAATTTTAAATCTTTAAAATCTTCGCCTCGACCACCCAAGTAGTTGGAACTACAGGTGCCCACCACACTGGGATAGTTTTTCTATTTTTAGTGCAGATGAGGTCTCATTCTTGCTTAGGCTAGCCTTGAACTCCTGACCTCAAGCAATCCACCTGCCTCGGCCTCCCAGGGTGCTAGGACTACAGACGTGAGCCATGGCACCCAGCCTGTGATAGCTAACTATTAATAATATGTCCTTAGGATCCCACCTAACACATCCATTTGGCAGATGAAAAACCGAGTCTCAAAGTGGTTGAGTTACTTGACCCAGAATACCTAAGTGAGATTCAGCAGATCAGGGAGCTGAACCTGGGTCATGCTGCTGCCCTGTCCTACCACTTGAACAACACTTCATGTGCCTCATCCATCTACAAAGCCTCTCACACATAAAGGCATTGTCTTTCTGAGCCTCTCTCTTGCCCTGTGAGGAAGAGATTCCTCCTCCCATTTTGCAGAGGAGGAAACTGAGCTTCAGCAGGGTTATGAAAGTGCCTGAACTTACACAGGTTGTAAGAGGCAATGGTGGGATTTGAACACAAAGATGTCTGGACTTAAAGACAGTTCACCTCCCACTGCCCGCAGCTGTCCAGCTGTTTCGGAATTTCCAAGATCCCCTGGAGCAAGGCTTTGAGTGTCTGCCTCTTTGGTAGGAACAGCACGCTCCTCCATAACGTCACCAATGGCCAGATATCTCAGACTGGGTCTCCTGGAGCAGACACAAGGATCCCAAAGCAAGTCGTTTATTTGGGAGGCAATTCAAGGATACCTCAGCAAAAGGATTAGGAAAATGAGTTAGAGGATAAGGGACAGGCAACGAAGGGTGCACAGCAAGCTCTGTGAAAACTGCAGCTCAGTCCCGCTAGGGAAGTTGCCCAGACTGAGCAAAGCCTGCCTTCCTAGCTTGCCATCTAAGGAGCGAGATCTGAGACACCATCTACCAGCTCCCTGCCCCCGTCGGCTGAGGGCTACTTCCAGAGGCATCAACTCCCTAATACTTCAAGCCTTCCCACATGCAGATAGATTATGTTAGTGGGAAAGTCTGCAGGATAGAAACATAACAAGATGAAGGCACATGGAGGTAGACGTTGAGATGTGAACAAAAAGCCAACATCCTTCCCCACACCAACAATAGTGAGACACTGGGTGGCCGACGGGGCTACCCCCTCGTGGCAGAGAAAAAAAAGATAAAGAGGTCATTTTGAATTGATCACTGATTCGGCCAGTGTCAGCCCTGATTTCGAAAGCATATTCCCTTGGTTTTAAGGCACCATTGCCTGAAAGAAGCACCTTGGTTATAAGAATAGATTTTCCAGACTTAAAAAAAAAAAAAAAAAAAAAAAAAAAAATACATTAAATGTACACAAAAAGCATTCCAATTTCAGATAGGCTAAAAGATTTAAAAGCAAGCATCTCAAATCCAGACGATATGGTTTTGTCCTGCTGTCCCCATAAAAACACTTGTACCCTTCTGACCCTCTGTCCCAATTTGGGCTTAGAAAATAGAGTTATTTTGTTTGAAAATCTGTTCTGGTGCTCAAGTTCTGTGATTTTCTATTTCCTTGCAACATCTTTGTCATGGCAACACAATGCACATTTGCATTTCAAAAACTACCTCTGCCTACTTCACACCTTAAAACAAGAATCAAGATCCCACCTCAATATTTTAAAATAGGCAACTTTAGCCCCTTTGTGTCCAGAAACCCTTCTTCAGGCAACAAAAGGACCCGCGGTTCCTTGTTCACGAAGGCATCTTTAAAATGCACACTTACTAATTAGATGCGTTAGGAGCTGACTAATTTTGTTACAAGGAGAAAGAAGGAGAAGTAACATTTACTCATGGGCTGCTACCTCCAGACAGGGCACTAATGGCTTAGACGTAGCATGTTGTGCAATCTTCACAACCACTCCATGAACAAAAGAAACCAAATCTGAGCGAGGTTAAGTCCTTCCCCAAAGTCACGTAGCTGGCAAGTTGCAAATCTGAGATCATGTTGGTAAAATGGTCTACCATCACATCCAGCATCATCAGGGCTTAATACACAGAACAAAGGGAGGCAGAGGGAGGGAAAAGTAAGAGGAAAAGAAGAAAGGTACAACAATTCCATCCCCCAAAGAGCTATCCACCCCTTGTGCTGGGCCACCTGATGTTGCTAAGAAACCAGGACCGGTGCATTCTGCTCTGCAGTTCCTAAAGATAGAGCTAGGGTTACCACGAGAAAGAGGCAGGACCTCCCCTTCTTCAGCTGCCTCTTGTCCTCTTAAATAATCAGCCAGCCAAACTCCTTTGTTTTGAGATTTGTTTTTTAATCTGTTCTTGGTCCATTTAATTTAGTATGTCATTTTTTATCAGGATTTTCCTTTCTCCTTCACTCTGGAAAAGTTTTAGAGAGCAGTAAATCTGGCCTCTTTGTACTCCTACATGAATCTCTCAGACTTTGCTTTCCCACTCTGAGATAATAAAATCAGTAGCTATTAGTTAAGTGGCATGAACACAGCTGCCAGGGAGGCACAGTCTATGTGGGGCCACCTGAGGAGGCTCCAGGCTGCCCCAGCTCCTAGCTAGCATCTGTCCAATCCCTGGTAATAATTCCACCCTTCGTGATTCATGCCTTTGGCTACTCAAACATCATCTGTAAAGTCAGGTGATCCTGGGGAAAGTGGCACATTCGGAATATACAGTGGTTCTTAACTTTTTCACAGTTTGAGAATTGGGCCGGGGGGTGCATGGTGGATCCTCTTCCGAGAAAAACACAAATAGACATAAAACTCTACACATTCCTTGGGCCCTGGAGAGAGAACCACTGTTTGAATATATTATGAGCTGATACCTTAGGAAGTAGGCTGAAGGGAAAGGGTTATCCCACAGTTGACTTAAAGTCAATTGTTTATAGATGTTAACCATACCTATGCAAAACCTTCATAGCAATACCTAGTGCTTGATTGAGTAACTGGCTAGATTAGGCTAGCCAAGCTGACACATTCACCTATTACATGTTGTTGTTATTGTTGTTGTTGTTGTTGTTGTTGTTGTTAATAAATTTTTTCTTTTTTGAGACAGAGTGTCACTTTGTCACCCTCAGTAGAGTGCTGTGGTGTCATAGCTCACAGCAACCTCAAACTCTTGGGCTCAAGCGATTATCTTGCCTCAGTCTCCCAAGTAGCTGAGACTACAGGTGTCTACACAATGCCCAGCTACTTTCAGAGATAGGGTCTCTCTTTTGCTCAGGCTGGTCTCAAACTCATGAGCTCAGGCAATCCACCCACCTCAGCCTCCCAGAGTGCTAGGATTACAGGCAGGAACCACCATGCCCAGCCCTTGTTTTTAATGTTTTATAAGGCAGAGAAGTGGACGAAAGGAGTGAGAGTCAAATGTGAAGCTCAAGATCACACCAAGAACTGTATGTTAAGAGCTGGGTGCTTTAAGCCATGAGCTCAGTGTGTGTCAGCCTCTATATGCTATACCTCATTAACCAGATCGCTCCAGAGCTGAGCAGAGAGTGGCTTGGGTTTAGCTGGGCTGTCAAGAGGCAAAATACAGTCACTGTTCCTAAATTTGTGAGCCCTTATCTTCTCCCACCCCATGGGAACAACCTGGTCTACAGCCTGACCCTCCCGCAGAGGGCTAGGACTCACACCTCCGCTCAGTCCCCTCGGGAGTACTAGGCAGAAGCTCAGTGACTACTTAGAAAAGGCCTGGAACCCTGGTTTGTGGAGAGTCACAGCCTCCACTGAAGTGTCACAGCGGGTCAATTCCTTGGTCCTGCCAGTGGACACGTCATGGGAAGACCTGGGGTCAACTTTAGTGGACTCACTCGACCACCCACAGTAGAGGGTGAAGGGTGAGATTGCCAGGCTCCCAGCAGAAGGTGAGCTGGCCACCCCTGCAGGGTGAGACAGACTCAAGATGCGATGAATGAAAACTATTCCCAAGGGAATATGCGGGGCATCAGGAAACGCTGAGGGACAGTGCAGAACCCCAGGACTGTGACCAGGGAGCAGTTGCTATCCACAGGCCCAGGGAGGTGAGGAAGAGGATGCAGGTACCAGACTCTGGACACAGAGAAATCTGTGATAAAGGACCCTCCAAGATGAGCCAGGAACGTCAGAGTACAGGTGACACCAATCAGCCCTGTGAGGAGGGAACAGGGGGACTAAATACCTAGAGCTCACTCCCTCATGCTATTCCCGTCAATGCTCTCGCAGCCGGCCCAGCCTAAGGCCAAGGGCGCCCTGTTGTGTGGTTCGTGCAAGTCAGCCCCCTGAGAGTACAGAGCACACAGCGGGAGAGGGCAGGGTGGTGCAGAGACACACAGAGCCTCGGAATGCCACATCTATTGAATCCTACCAAAAGCACTTTATTCACTTACTTTAGTTTAGTTTGTCCTAACAATTAACCTGTAAGACACTCGGTGTGATTGCTCCCATTCTGCAGATGGGGAAGATGAGTCTCAGAGCGATGCAGTTGCTTTTCCAAGGTCACAAAGCTGGGAAATGGCAGGGGCAGGATTTGAGCCCAGTTGTCCTCTCCCCGAGGCCACAGGCTTGACACTTGACTCTCTCCCAGGCCAGCCTGAAGGAGGCTGAGATGAACATGACCCCAGAAACCTGGGAGGCTTAGGTTTGTCAGTGTCCGGCTGGGGCTGATAGTGCTTTAAAACACTGAAGTGTAATACTACCAAAGGGCCTTCAAGAAAACTAGATCTTCCGTGAAATTTCCGACAGGGTAATATGCATTTGGTTCTAACTGGTGTCATTATCATTCTAACTTGTCTCGGGAGCATCATAGCTCTACTGAGCCTTCACGAATTGGTCCGCGTGCCCCACCAATGCTGCCCCTCCAGATTGGAGAGAGGGGATAAAGCCCCCAAGTCTCTCACCATTTGGGTCCTTTCACTCTCTCCTCTCCCTAAGCCAAGATGCCCAAGATGGTGTCCCCTTATGAGTGGGGAACAAGACTGGCTTTCTGCCCTCAACCATCAGCGGCCACAAATCATCACCTTGGACCCACGTGGGCCACCTCTCCCCTGTGGAGGGCTGAAAAAGCCCAGATGATGTGAACATTGATTGCAATCAAGAGCAACCCCAGCAAGCTGGACATGCCCCCAAACTTGAGGACATTCCTTTTCTGAAGGGGTGCCCCCAGGGAAGGAGGAATAGGTAGTGAAAAATGGGTTAGAGGAGCCAGCCTGCTGAGAGACGGCCAACACACCCAGTGATCATTCTCTCTCTGGGACACAGAAAGAGCTCAGCGGTTACCTGTGTGGCAGCTGGGTCTCTAGAGGCTGCTCATTTATTTGAGGTCAAAGAAGGAAAACCATTGTCAGGGCTGAGCTAGGCACCGGGATACAATGGGGGCTCATCCCCGCTGATGTTTATAGTGCAGACGAGAAGATGGGTGTTAACCAGACATCACAGCCAAGAGCTGGACATCGCAAAGGGAGATGAGCCCTGCAGAAAAGAAAAACAGTGAGCAGAAGCCTGACAGGGAGGGCAGGGAGGGCTTCCAGGATAAGGTGATGTTTACACTGAACATTGTGAAGTCTGTGAGTAAAGGACCCTCAAAGATGAGCCAGGACTTCATCCTGGTACATGAGCGCCAGCCCTACCCTCAACATTCCCCCAGTCTCTGCAGGTCCCCTCCCCACTGGGTCAACTCCTGCGGAGACTGGGGCAATGTTGAGGGTAGGGCTGGTGCTCATGCACTAGGATCCTATTCATGAACTTTGACCCGGGTCAAGTGCAGGGCTAAATCTCTGCTTACCCATCTCATCTCATCGTCACGACAACCATGTAAGGTTGGCGATATGGCTGCCCCATGTTACAGATGTGGAAACAGAGGCTCAGGAGGATCAATAACTTGCCAAAAGACCTACAGCTACAAAGTGGCAGGGCTGAGATTCACCCCCGCCAGCACCCTCACATGCCGTAACATAGAAAGCATGTGATACAAGTGGGGTGTTGTTGTTACCTGGGCAAAGATTGGTGGGTAAGGCAGAAAAGTGGAAATAACATTGTAGGATAGGGGTTATGACCAGATTCTATCTCCTTTTTTTTTTTTTCAAACTATAAATGTTGATACAGGAGTGTTTTATTAGTACATGAAATGAGATTAGTAGGAGAAGAAAAAAGAAGAGTAACCCCCTGCTACCCCCAAAAACATGCCCAGGTGTCACTCTAAGGGGCAGAAGAGAGATGTTCAGAGGACAGCTGGTGTCCCACTGTGTTCTCTGGGGGGCTGCTGGGAATGACCCAGTGCGGCATCCCTCCCAAGAGCCCCCACAGCACCTCTGGACCCAAGTACTGAGGACACGGCAATCAGTGAGTCAAGGGCATCTGACTTGTTTTAACGTTATATCCAGGTCTCACTATATTTTGATTGATACATAATACTACGTATATTTTGCAGGGTATGTGTGATATTTTGTTACATGCATAGAATGTGTAATGACCAAGTCAGGGGGTCTGGAGTATCCACCAGCCAGAGTATTTACCACAGCTTGGTGCTGGGAACACTTCAACTCTGTTCTTGTAGCTCCTCTGGACATATCGTCCATTATCATTAACTACAGTCACCCTGCCGTGCTATGGGACAAGGAGCTCATTCCTCTGACTGTGTGCCCGTGCCCCCATCTGACTTTTACGGAAACTCCTAGCATTCTGCTCTTGCCCTTGGGTATCCCCTGACCAGAGTGGGCACCTCTGAGGGGCTGCCCCCATAAACAGAGTTGGGGAAGCTCTTCTTCTTTTTTTTTTTTTTTTTAATTGTTGGGGATTCATTGAGGGTACAATAAGCCAGGTTACACTGATTGCAATTGTTAGGTAAAGTCCCTCTTGCAATCCTGTCTTGCCCCCAGAAGGTGGGGCACACACCAAGGCCTCACCCCCCTCCCTCCTTCCGTCTTTCTGCTTTTCCTCCCCCCCATAACCTTAATTGTGATTAATTATCCTCCTATCAAAATTGAGTACATAGGATTCATGCTTCTCCATTCTTGTGATGCTTTCCACTTCCATCCTTTAATATGAAGGATGTAAAGCCTCCATTTTTTTTAATGTCTGAATAGTATTCCATGGTGTACATATAACACAGGTGTTAATCCATTCCTGGGTTGGTGGGCATTTAGTCTGTTTCAACATTTTGGTGATTGTAAATTGAGCTGCGATAAACAGTCTAGTACAAGTGTCCTTATAATAAAAGGATTTTTTTCCTTCTGGGTAGATGCCCAGTAATGGGATTGCAGGATTAAATGGGAGGTCTAGCTTGGGTGCTTTGAGGTTTCTCCATACTTCCTTCCAGAAAGGTTGTGCTAGTTTGCAGTCCCACCAGCAGTGTAAAGTGTTCCCTTCTCTCCACATCCACGCCAGCATCTACACTTTTGAGATTTTGTGATGTGGGCCATTCTCACTGGGGTTAGATGGTATCTCAGGGTTGTTTTGATTTGCATTTCTCTAATATATAGAAATTATGAATATTTTTTCATATGTTTGTTAGCCATTCGTCTGTCTTCTTTACAGAAAGTTCTATTCATGTCTCTTGCCCATTGATATATGGGATTGTTGGCTTTTCTCATGTGGATTAATTTGAGTTCTCTATAGATCCTAGTTATCAAGGTTTTGTCTGATTCAAAATATGCAAATATCCTTTCCTATTGTGTATGTTGTCTATTTGCTTTGGTTATTGTCTCCTTAGCTGTACAGAAGCTTTTCAGTTCAATGAAGTCCCATTTGTTTATTTTTGCTGTTGTTGCAATTGCCATGGCAGTCTTCTTCATGAAGTCTTTCCCCAGGCCAATATCTTCCAGTGTTTTTCTTGTGCTTTCTTTGAGGATTTTTATTGTTTCATGCCTTAAATTTAAGTCCTTTATTCATCTTGAATCAATTTTTGTGAGTGGGGAAAGGTGTGGGTCCAGTTTCAGTCTTTTACATGTGGATATCCAGTTCTCCCAACACCATTTGTTGAATAGGGA
>CAUYPK010138913.1:0-14773 GCA_963574355.1 Loris lydekkerianus
CAGACAAACACTCACACAAAAGCATATAATTTTAACAATAATATATTAAACACATAATATAACATGCTCAGTCAGGTGTTTTTTGTTACCTTGTTGGAGCTGCATGCGGCTCGAGAGCCGCGTGTTCGCCACCCCTGATCTAAGTGCTTGTCTGCACCTAAAGTGAGCCAATCTCTGTCCTGTCGATTGGCCCAGGGTAGCCACCAGATACAACTGAATTCAACAAATTCCTTCCTGGTGCCTGTGGCTCAAGGAGTAGGGCGCTGGCCCCATATAGTGGAGTGGTGGTTCAAACCCGGCCCTGGCCAAAAATTGCAAAAAAATAAAACAAACAAATAAATAAATTCCTTCCCTACGATCTTAGGACTTTGTTCCCAAAAAAGCATCATGGCAGTTTTTTTTTTTTTTTTTTTTTTCTGTGACTATAGCTACATACATATAAGATGTAGAATGAACAAATTGCTATTTTCCATCTAGAAAAAGAAGATTTAAGAGATAGAACAAAGTAGACACACAGAGAAAAGCAGCTCAGATGGAACATCCTGAAAGTACCTTTCTAGCTCTTCTCGCTCCTGAGATCAAAATGCACCTGGCAAAAGTTTTGTTGGCCACTCTCCTTGGATTCTATGAGCCAAAAATTCCCTTTCCCACTTGAAGCTATTTATGATTCAGTCTCTTAAAACTATAATAGTTGTTATGGTCCCAGAACAAATGATGTGATTAAATATTGGTTACTCTTGAAATTATAGGGAAGGATGAAGTTTTGATTGTACTGGGAAGTCTGTATTTTTGTTTTTAGAAAGATTATGTAGTACTGTATAGTGGACCCAAGAATGAGGTAGAAAATTTTCTGGAAAGTTATAGAATTTCCCACTTCAGTTTTGTAGTATAAAATCAACTTCATTTTCCTTCTTTCTGTAATCCTCTTCATTCCCTGGTCTCCTTGGAAGAACTGCCAAAACACACTGACAAAGGATATTTGGATGGTATTTATAATCAAGCCATAACAAAAATTCACAAGAAACCTCAAGTAATTTCCTCCCCTACCTTCTCCAGAGATTTTGCATTTAGTCCTAAAATTTACCCGAATGTCTTGCAAATATCTCAACCTTCCCTAAAATTAGATAAACTTTTCTTAATCCAAAAAAAGAATTTCATAAATGAAGAAGGTTTTCTGATGGCCACATGTATTATGGTATTGTCAGGGTGAAATTTAAGGTCCCTTTGAGTTAGGGAAGCCTCAATTTCGTTGGAAATACGTTGGCCACTCTTACTAATGTTACTTATTAGTGACACTTTTATAAATACCTTCATGTCTGTCTTAGATATTGTTATTTTTAGATAGTTAATAATAAAAATCAATATAAACTGACTTTTAAAGTTATTGCCTAGAAAAACTTAATATTAATAGAACTCTAAATAAAACAATGTTGGTCTCCAAACCAGTAAGCCCCATCCATAATCAAATTGCTTTAGAATACTTCCTCAAAGATACTTAAAAGTAAATTTTACTTAATGTTTATAGATAGTTAAATTATAATATGGCCCTGATACTTATGCTTTCTCCTTTTCAGTTTCTGTGTGTCATTTATTTTCTTTATTTCTAACAAGTGTGTGTTCACATAGAAAGACAGGTACTCTATTATCACTGGCTCAGTATTTTGCATATTTATAATTTTCATAAAGAATTGAAGAAATATGGCAGTGCCTGTGGCTTAAGGAGTAGGGTGCTGGCCCCATATACCGGGGGTGGCGGGTTCAAACCCAGCTCCAGCCAAAAACTGCAAAAAAAAAAAAAAAAAAATTGAAGAAATATATTTGAATATTATGTTAAGCCATTTTAATAAATATCAAAATGCATAAATAATTCTTTTGCCAAAGAAAATATCTTGGAGTATCTAGAAGAGCTGTAGCAAGTATATATGAAAAAACAGAGTGGAATCACTCATTGATCTTTTGTTTACTGTTTCTTGAGGCCAGGCTTGGTGGTTCATGCTTGTAATCTCAGCACTGTAGGAGGCTGAGGTGGAGAGGATAACTTTAGCTCAGGAGTTTAAGATCAGCCTGAGCAAGAGTGAGTAGCCTGTCTCTACTAAAAATAGAAAAATTAGCTGGGTGTCATGTCATGGCAGGCTCCTAGGAGGCTGAGGCAGGAGGACTGCTTGAGCCTAGGAGTCTGAGGTCCCTGTGAGCTAGGCTGACGCTTTGGCACTCAGCCTGGGCAACAGAGTGAGACTCTGTCTAAAAAAAAAGAGAGAGAGAGAGAAAACAACAACAATGAAAATAATTGTTCATCAAGTGCCTACTAGAGAGCATGTTTGGAGATGAGGATGGGAAGTTGGTAATTTTTTTCTTACTTCTGTGATTCTAACATTTGAAAATATACATATAAAATGGTTGTGATTCTGACATACACAGACCTAAATATATAAAATATCTAAAAATATATAAAACAAGGGATTATGTACATGTGTGCTTCCTCAGTGCAATGTAGCAATTATGTATTATCATATAGTCTGGCTTTTTCTCGCTTCACTCCATGAAGACAAAGGGACCTAAAGAAACGATTGTAAACCTTGGTAACTGTATTTGTCATGTTCTTGAAAAACAGGCTTTTAATTAACAACATCGGTGATAAGAAAACATAGAAAATTATTTTTAATGCAGTCATTTGTATCGAATCTTTTGGATTAAAGGAACATATACTCAGCATTTGCTGATGTATATATATTCTGGTGGCTACATTATATTTAAAGTTGACTAATTAATGAATATAAACATTTTACCATTAAAAATGCATGTGTGTGTCTTTTGCAGAAGGCGTCCAAAATACATACTGACACCAGATATCTAAAAACCACCGTGAGGGATGGGATGATCTTTTTCTCATTACACAGCTACATGGGCAGCCTCGCAGGGCCTCCGACTGGTACAGAGGCATGTATGAAGCCAGGGAAGGGTCGTCAAGAGCAACGGACAAGTTTTCTTCTCTTCCCAGGAACCAGTACAGTGTCTTGGCCTGTCTCTCCACCCTCGCTTTATCATGGCTTTCTCTAGGGAACAAATGTTCAAATGGCACTGAGGGTTCCCCAGGTGTCAGAGCATCAGGAGGGAGGGGGAAGAAGAGTGAGCAGGGGACAGGCATCTGCAGTGGTCTGCAGGATCTGGTGGGTCTCCCTAGGCAGCAGGGGGTGGCCCCGTCAGGGGCAAAGTCTAATTTTAAAGTTAGATTTTATAGTTCAGGATTGTGAACATCAAGATTTAGAGGTTACTATCCCTTAGACAACTTTGACAGCTGTGTATTGATACATCATGATAGAATCCATGACTTTAAAAAATTTCCAAGTTAGAATATGCTCTCATTTTCACATTACTGTGCAATCTTAGAAATTTGGAATTTGTATATTACCGATTTTAAAATGACTCAAACTATTTTATTACATTTTCGAGGGGTTTACCAAGGAAGGTGATTTTGCCCAGCAATTCAGTGCTCTTATTGTTGTTTTGTGTAGAGATACACAAAACCTAAGAAATGTTATGAGACAGTCAGTAGTGTCAATGTTACCTGGGAACTTGCTTGAAATATAAATTCTTGGGGCCCACCCTAGGCCTATGAAACCAAAAATTTACATCTTAACAAATCCTTCAGGAAGTTTTGACTTGTTCCTGGGTTAAGAACTACTATTCCAGAAATTCAGTCTTCCTCCTCACATAGTTAAGTAAGAAGTTCAGTAACATGGTCTGGAAGCAGCACAGAACTACCTTCATGTTGGGTGGGCTTCTCCCTCAACCTGCATTCACACCCTCCTTCTCCACCTCCTGAATATGACCTGCAAATCTCAATCACTGAATTTATCACATCATATAATCTTTCGCTCACATGTCTGTGACTGACAGAGCATGAACTTCATGTTATTCAGCTTCATGTCACCAGTACCCAGCATAGCGGCTGGGACACAGTTATTATTCAATAGTTAAATGGTTAGACCAGGTTTGTGATCCTTGGACTCCTCATTGTGGCTCAGTTATTTCATGTTTTTGCATCTCAGTTTTTTTCATCTGTAATTTGAGCCAGTGTGCACTTTCTGGGGTATCCCCAAAGTTCCAGAATTCCATAATTTCAATTAATTGTCTTAATCAATTTGCTTTTTATTCACTGGCTAGAGGATTTTATCTGTATTCTTCTCAATTAAAAACTCAAAACAACACAGCTCTCTGAACCACATATGCAGATTAAGAAAAATATTTTACAGGTGTCTAGAAACAATAGACAACATCAAAAGGAAAGCAGTACTTATTAAATATTTGTTGAATGAATGAAGGAGGCCGTCAAGAAGCTTGGGGTATCAGTTATTTCTTGTGGGAACTCTTGCTGTGAAGTGGAGATACTGCTCCTAATCACAAAGAAAGCTAATAAAACCGCAGCAGTCATTAGCCAGGAAGTGAATGGGCTCTTCTTGGTATATACTGATTACGGTCTGAAAATGACCCTCCCGTCTATCCTGCCAAGAACTGTTTGTCTTCTCAGAACCTATCTCTTTTTCTACGTTATTTAAAAAAACTCAATGTTCCAAATTAACTAAGAATAATGATTTCTATGACAGGTAACTGACTGACAAAAATCTTCCAAACTATAAAAATGTGACAAATACAATGAAGTATAATTAGTACTTGTTACATGATAGTCAGGGCTCAGTGTAAAGTGAAAATGTGGGCCTCCCGTTGGAAAATTGCAAAGAATTTCCAGACAGTAACAGCAGAGCCAACTGTATGCAAGGGGCCCTCAGCAGGGGGACCGGTATGGACTGCACAGGTCGCACACCTAGGAGGCTGGCCCTATGTGGGAGGCAAGACCCCACCAGGCTCCCGCTCCCATACCAACTAGCACAGTCCAGTTTTTTGTTTTCTTCATTCCTGCTTCCAATAAAATTTCATTAGAAAAAAAGGGCAGAGTGGGGCAGAGTCCAAAATTTCTAGTCTAATTTCCTCATTGAACAGGCGATACAAGTAAGGTACAGTGAGGGTAATGATAAAAAGTTACAGAACTAACTTCTGGAAGACTATATGTACGATTTACATATCCTGACTCCTAACCCACTGCTGTTTCTACTATGTCATAGTGACTCAATGTGAGAGGAAGAGAGAATGAGAGAACTCCAGAATTTTAGTTTTTCATCATACCTGATCTAATACCATTTGAACAAGCCCTACGTGCTGAAAAGATCGCAATGATACTATAAATAGTTCTAAATCACATTTCTATACCATGAAAATAATATGGGAAAAGAGAATTACAATGCCCACTTTAGCATGTATATATACACACACACATACACACATATATGCGGCTACATATAGATGTATACATGAAATACTACATTTTAAACTTTTTGTTTGTTTTTTGTTTTCCCATGTCCCCACTCTCCTGAATCCTAGGTAATTATTTCATTTCTTAGTTTTTTACTGGGTGATCCAGGAGACCCAGGTGATCCAGACCTGGGTCCAGTGGGGCAAAGAGAAAACATTATAAAAGTTCTTCAGCCTCCCCACTCAAAACACTTATTTAAAGTTTCCATTTAATCTTCAAGGATTCTATTTTCCTCATTTTTGAATCGTTCTGATTTATAATCAAGTGTCTAAAGGCATTCAGTAAAGAATAACTTTGCAGAGCACCTTGCAAAGGTGAATTTTTATTATTAGCTATTAGATATTTCGTGGTTATAGTAAATAAAATATGTCTCAAGCTTAACTTAGGACTAGCAACTAAAAAAGAACTTTATTCACGGTTCATTTTGCTTTCCCATTTCACATACGGCTTGTTTCCCGCCCCCCACAAGCTTAATGACCTCCTCCTACATGCGTTCCACTTCTTCAGACTAAATGAAACTGTGTCATCCTCTGATAATATCTCATCCCTCACAGCCCTTTCCCGCAGAGCCATTCCTGCTTTCATCTGTCCTGACACACAGCACAAGAAAGGATGGGTCAACATACTCCTTAATTTCCACTACTGTTTCAGATCAGTGTTCTTATTTTGTCAATTCACTCATCACTTTATTCACTAATTCAACAAACAGCCTGCTTAACAGCATCCACACTCTGTAAACCGCTGCACCTGCTGAAAGGGCATATGGAGTAGACATAACTACCCTCAAACTCCACTCTGTCACGGTATTGTTCTCAAGTTTAAAGTCATCCATTTCACCACCATGTTTTAGGACACTGCCTACTACAGTTCAAGCAAAATGATACAATTCCATGATGATATTTCTCCCAGGATGCCATCGTTGTCATTCTATATTTAGTAGAGATGGGGGGGGTCTTGCTCTTGCTCAGGCTGGTCTTGAACTCCTGAGTTCAAGGGATTCTCCCACCTCAACCTCCCAGAGTGCAAATATGATAGGTGTGACCCACTGTGCCAGGCTCCCACACTTCTTGTGATATTACTGCTAAAAAAAGACAGGTTCTTGGCTCAGTGCCCGTAGCACAATGGTTACAGTGCTGGACACATGCACGGAACCTGGCGGGTTCAAACCCAGACTGAGCCAGCTGAACAAAATGACAACTGCAACAACAACAAAATAGCCGGGCATTGTGCCAGGTGCCTGTAGTCCCAGTTACTTGGGAGGCTGGGGCAAGAGAACTGCTTAAGCCCAAGTTTGAGGTTACTATGAGCTGTGACGCCACTGCACTCTACCGAGGGCAACATAGTGAGACTGTCTCAATTAAAAAAAAAAAAAAAAAAAAAGACAGGTTCTTGTCCACTGCTATGGCTACCACCTAAAGCTACTCCCTCACAACTCTTCTGGTAAATAATACTTCATCTTTCTCCCAGTCTCTGTTTGCATTTCAGCGTTTCTCTCTTTTACACAAAGGTGCACACTCGGCAAGTCTATGTCCTGAAGGAAACCCTCCCTGACCCTGACCCTTGCAATCTCTTTAAGACATCTCTCGATTGTCCTGTCTCCAGTACTTCTCCCTGAACTGCTGGAAACCCTCTGCAATACTGAATACCTTGCATTTGAACCCACATAGCTTGCTGTATTTCAAATAAAATTCTTAATCCATAATCCATATATTATTATACTCAATAATAACAACAATGGCTTGCAAATAATTGAACACGCATTATGGCCCAACATTGTGCTAAACATTTCATACATGTTTCTTTTTCATCTACCATTGTTTTATTTGCCCAGTTGAATAAAAATCCTTAATAACTGTGATCATTCTCTTCTCATTGTATCTTTCATGATGCCTAAAAATTGCCTCGGACTTAGTAGGGTCTCAGTAAATAACCATTGATTTGAATAGTTTTAGCTATTGTAGAGGCTATAATTTTTTTTGATAAAGTTTGTCTTCCTGTCATTATGAGTTTTGCTTTTTCTTCTGGCACCATAAAATTGGGTGTTCCTTAATGGCAAGAATGAGATCTATTTCTTTAAAGTTTCTTTCTCAAGCCTCAGTTCAAATTCTGCACATAATGACACTCTCACTGAAAACAGATGTGTTGTATGTATCTTAGTGGGTGTTAATAAGGGACACATGTTTTATTACTTGTTTATTGATTGTTGTCCTGAATAAGAAGAAAAGAAAGATATTCCTTGCCATTTCTAGGAGAGCAACTTTGTTAGATTCTACCTATGACTGAAATGACGAGGTGTTTATCTTTCTGTGTCTGGATATTTCACTTAGTGTAATGTCTCCAGGTTCATCTATGTTGAAAATGACAGGATTTCATCTTTCTTTACAGCTGAATATTGTTCTGTTGGATATATATACCGCATTTTCTTTATCCATTCACCTGTTGATGGACATTTAGGCTGATTCCAGAGGATGGGGAATACAGGGAAAGAAGGGAGAATGAAAGACTGGGTGCTGAGTAGAAACTGGAGTTAAATGGGAGAAGTAAGTTCTCATGGCCTATTGTATAGTAGGATGACTCAAGTTAATGATAATGTTTTGTGTATTTCAAAATAGCTTGAAGAGAGGTTTGTGAATGTCTTCATCACAAAGAAGCGATAAACGTTTAAAGTGATGGATATGCTAATTACTCTGATTTGATCATTACACCATTTATACATGTATTGAAACATCACATTCTACCCCATAAAGATGTAGAGTTACTATGTGTCAATCATAAATAAAAAAGGATATGATTCCTGATGCTAGTAAGTTGTCAAGTGAAGGAAAAATCTTTGACAGCATTCATCATCATTATACACAAACATTATAAATACTACTAAATTCTTCTCTACAATTAAAAGAAGGGATGCTAGACAAAGACAAAACGAGATAGAAAACTAAACTATTTCTTAATCTTCATATTTTAACCTCAAATACCAGAATAGTAAATAGCATTTGTCCTACAACTTGTGTCTGTAGCTTTCCAGGATATCAAAGGAACTTAATTGGCAAAGGCTCTCAAAATTGACTGTTTAGTCATTTCATTACAAATTTGTTAGATATTGTGTTTTTGTTTTCTAGAGAAGAAGTTAATGAGGAACCAGTGTGAAGGGAGGAAGCAGTTTACAATGTATTCATTTCTTAATGAATAAAAATAGCTTAAAGCTCACTTGTAGATGCAAACAAACAAACTGGCAAAACAAAACAGAACAGGGTGAGCATCCAGTGTCTGTTAGGCATTGTACCAGGTGCTTTAAAAATGACACATCATTTAATCCCTACAGTGAGGCCTGTATGTAGGGAATCATTTTTTTCACTTAACTGATGTAGCAATGAAGGCTTGTCAATTACATACTCAAGTTCTGTAACTAGTAATTGGGAGAGACAAAAAATTCAAATGTAGGTTATCTGTCTCTAGAGTCTGGCATATTCCAAAGCAATAACTGCCTCTCGTATGTAAAATAATTTATTAATACATATTATCACTGTAATTTAGAGGCAAGTTTAATGACTGTAGTTAGTCCATACAGTTGGTTCTTGGAAAACAGTTTTATTGTGTTGTGTAAGGTGAAGAACTGAGGGCCAAACTGGCCTTGCCCAGTTTCTGGATGTAAGGTGCTTCTTTTTTCCTTTAGCAAAGGAAGCACAGATGCAGGTGGTTATTAATAGCCCTTTATAACTAGAGTACTAGATTGTCTAAGTAAATATAACTTTTACACATTCAGAGAGAAAAACATCAGGGTCCTATTGAAGCCCTGATGTGCTGTGAAACTGCATTAATGCTAATGATAACCGTGTACCTTAGATCCTTGTTACTACTCGCATATAGACAAAATTATGTTTATAATGCTCCTAAGTTTTTCCATTTCTCTCATGTTCTTAGGAAATAGTTTTTTTCACACACTCTTAATACTTTTACCCAATAATTTCATTCTGAATTTAATTCTTATTACTACTTGGAAGTTGTAGGGTTCTTTGTACAAAAGCTTTCTTTATCTTATATGTGAAAGCATTACAATTTTCTTTCTTTTTTTTCACACATTAAAACCAGTGAAATTATACAATGTAAAAAGTTATTAATATAAATCCAGGTTTGCAATTCTTGATGTTGTTATAAATCAATTTGGCTGTCCTATTCATCTAACTTTGTTGTAAAAAAATAAAAAAAGAAAGAAAGAAAGACAGAAAGAAAGAAAGAAAGAAAGAAAAAGTAATGATTCTCTAGGCCAGTGTTTTTCATTCTTTCTTTTTTTTTTTTTTTTGAGTCTCACTTTTCTGCCCCCGCCCCCCAGTAGAGTGCTGTAGCATCATAGCTCACAGCAACCTCAAACTCTTGAGCTCAAGTGATCCTCTTGCCTCAGCCTCCTGAGTAGCTGGGACTACAGGTGCCCACTACAATGCCTGGTTATTTTTTTCTTAGAGACAGGATCTCATTCTTGCTTAGGCTGGTCTTGAGCTTGTGAGCTCAAGCAATCCACCTGCGTAGGCCTCCCATAGTGTTGGGATTACAGGCGTGACAGCACCCAGCTAGGCCAGTGTTTTTCAATCTTGTTTATCTCATGGCAAACTTAACTTATAGTTAAACTTCCAAGGTACACATAAATTACGTTGTTCAAAAGAAAAAGAGTAAAACAAAGGATATACTTAGTATGCTTTGAACTTCTTTAAAAATAATTTAATTAATGATCTTTTAAAATTTTTCACAGCACAGCTAAGATCCTCTCTTGGCACACCAATGTGCTTCGGCACACAGGTTGAAAACCCCTGCTCTTGGCTGTTTCCCTTTGTTTTTAACAAGTTGATTTCAGGGACTTAAATCCTGGCTTCACTCTCTGAAGATACTGACTCAGGCTCCTCCACAAATAAAGTTTTCCCCTACTGTGGTTTCCTTTATCAGAATCTATTTTTTTCCATCAAATATTCACCCATTCATTCATTTTACCAGTCATAATGTATTCCTTGTGCATTCTCTGCTGTACAGGGCACTTTGAGGCAAAACAGAATAGTCCGTTTCTTCTGGCAAATGATGTTACTTACCAACGTCAATATACATTATTTATTTAATTGCCTCAATTATGAGATAGATAACAGGATAATCTCCCCTATTTTTTTAGCTGAAGAAATCTCTTCATGAAATTAACTAGGTGAAATAGGTGCAAACAATATAAAGAGGAAATATTAAATATGCAAAATTTAGTGGTGTGCATCTTCGGGCTGTGGGATTTCAGAAAAGAAAGATATTGCTGTGGTTTGGGGTGTTTGAGGACAGCCACATTAAGGAAATGGAATATGAGCTGGTTCTGGAGAGAACTGGATGACTAGAAGAAAGAGGCTAAGAGATCAGGGTTGGCAGAGATTCCGAGGTTGGTATAAGTGGGATTCTTTTTTTCAAATCACCAAGGGATTTGATTTGACAAGAATGGGGCACGATTGATATGAAATGGATGGCACTTAATACTGGACCGAAGAATGTGGGTTTTGTCCTATAGGTACTAAGAGGCAATTAATGATTCTAAAAAGGGAATTTGGACCTTAAAAAAAGGGTTTACAGGAAGGCTGTGGGCTGACAATAGACAAGGACATGAAGGCTGGAGAACGGTAAAATGTAGCTAAGCCTTTGTAGTTTGGAAGTCTGGAATAATGTGAAATGAAAGTGCCTGGTTGGTTACTTCAAGCCAGGAGTCAAGAACATACCAACCCAATAATATGAATGGGAAGTTCGAGGGCTGTTTGTCTCTCTTTCACTCCCTCATTTCTTCAAAAACACTCTCTAATCTAGACCATTCCACAATCTGTGGCAATAAAGTCACCCAAACCCCACAGGTTCCTTGGAGGAAAATGTCATTCTAGCTTGGTATGGCCAGAGAAAAAAGTCAGGAAATAGCTGCATCTCGATGAGTGGGACTTGGGAGAAAAGGAAGAGATGGCCCATTGGAAGGAATTTCAACCACACAAAATGCATTATTTCAGTTCTATGTGTAGTTAGCTTCCAAAGCAAAGCCAAGCACAAGAAGTGGTGAACTTACAGCTAGGAACAGATATATATTTATTTCCTAAAAGAGAAGAGCTATAAAATGAGGATCGACAGTAAATACTTAATTACAAGCCCAGTGCATTTGCTCAGAATTGTTTCAAAGGCAGTTATTTGAAGTTTTAAACTGAGTTGAGCATTCTCACCTCTAGAAAATCCTTTGCTTCTGTATATTTAATTTTTTTCTCTTTTCTTACAATTTTTTTTCCTAATAAATTAGATTTTTCTCTTTACTCACTAGGAACCCTGGTCTCAGCTTCCTGCTGGCTTCAATAAATACTCTCAGTGGTAAATCTCATAGATCTGTCAGGTCAGACACTGTATGAATATATTTGCATGACTCTCAAGTCCCTATCTCTAGCCCTGACTTCTTGGGTTTCAATTCCTCATTTCCACCTAGCATTTACCTATTCCCATATATATGAAAATACTTATGTCTAGAGTCTGGTTCAAGATCTTCTCAAAATTAGATCTTTCTTTGATAAATATAGAAGCAGCAAGCATTGCTGTATTCTAAATATGCAGATCTGTAATCTTGAAGCCATTTAGCCTCCACCATCCAGAGAATCAACTGGTTGTTAAGAAGAAGTCATCTTGCTAATTTTATCACTGTCTCCACCATAGGACAAGATTCTTATTACTTCCTACCTGAACGACTACAGTGACTTTGAGTTGGTCTCTCAGAGTCTGGTCCCGTCCCCCCCTCCCCAGAAATCATGTATAATAACCAGGACCCAAACTATTCTGCTTAATACTCAATGTTCTCCATCACTTGACTTCAACTTAAATGTCTAGCTTTATTTCCCTTAAATAGCCTCCTAGGCCCCTTTGATTCAGCTAAATCTTTTTGCTCACTATCCCCTGAATAGATACCACATTTCCCCTCTTGGTTCCCATAGAAAGACCTTCCTCACTCCTCTATGACTACTGAAGATGTACTTAGTTCAAATTCTGTCTCCTTTATAAAACCTTAGGTGAATACCCACCCCATAGGATCTCTCCCACTTTTGTAATTCAAATATTATGGCTCCTACCACTTGTTGCGTATTTATTGCTATCTTTCACTTACTGTACATCATTAATTTTTTCATGTGTGTTAGTCTCATCTTCCAAATTATTATTATTTCTTTCTTTTCTTGAGACAGAGTCTCAAACTGTCGCCCTGGGTAGAGTGCTGTGGCGTTACAGCTCACAGCAATCTCAAACTCTTGGGCTTAAGTGATTTTCTTGCCTCAGCCTCCCAAGTAGCTGAGACTACAGGTGCCCACCCCAATGCCCAGCTATTTTTTGGTTGCCATTGTCGTTGTTTGGCAGGCCCTGGCTGGTTTTGAACCCACCAGCTCCAATGTACGTGGCTGCCACCCTAGCCACTGAGCTACAGGCACTGAGCCACATCTTCCAAATTAAATAATAACCATGCCTTAGTCTTCTTGGGCTACATTCCACATAGTCACAAACAGTGAATTCATAAAATACATTCAATGAATACATATTGATTCATTTATTGACTGAATTCATATGAACTATAAGGAACAGTAAGTATTATGAGAAAAGGGATCTCAAAGCCTGGTGAAAAGACATTCAAGATTGATTTTTAAACCTTCTGCATAGAAGCAATTTTTATTAACCTCACCTCACTTTAGACTTGAGGTGTATACAACAGCTAGTAGATTGTTACTTTGAGAGATAAATTTTCATTTGTGACACTTTAAAAGCTTATAAATGAATCACCTTTCATTTATGCTTAAAGCTAAAATTTAACATTTATCTTTAAAAGGTACATGAGGCCATTTTTGATCCCTTTAGTTGGAATGTTATGAAAAATATCTAATACATAGTATCTCTTTATTATTGTGTTTTTATGTGAAGTTATTTTGTCCTGTTTCTTTTCTATTTTCACATTGTGATAGTACTCCTGAAACATAGAACATTAAAAATAGAATTATTCTTAATAAGAAAACTAGTTCAAGCTATTCATTTTGCAGTTACAGAAACTGAGTTCCAAAGAGAAAAAGTGATTTTTCTAAGGTCATGATATAGTTATTGCCAGAGTTATGTTCAAGAATTAGGATTATTGACACCTAATTCTATATTTTTTCTTTTTTTTTTTTAAGTGAGGAAAGATATTTTAATGTGTATAATTGACAAAGAATATACCATATAAGACATAGAAGGCACTCTGAAATCAATAAGAAAAGGACAAAAAATACTAATAGGAAAATGGGTGAGGTACATGAACAGGCATTTCACAGAAGAGGAAATATAAATAGTGAACACTAAGAGATACTCAACTTCCTTAAAGATCAGGGAAGTGCCCATCAAAGCCAAATGAGTACCATTCACATCGCTTGGTTGCAAAAATCAAGAAATCCGACACAGATCAACCAGATCTTTACAGATTGCTGGGGAGATTATAAATTGGGCAACCAATTTGTGTGCTGATTATTCATATTGCGGTGGACTCAGCATGTCACTTCCAGGTAGCCTTGAATGCTTGGTTCACCTGAGGACTTGCACGAAACTCTTGGTTTGGCTCAGTGCCGGTAGCACAGGGGTTACAGCCCTGGCCACATACACCGGGGCTGGCAGGTTCAAACCCGGCCTAGGCCTGCTAAACAACAATGGCAACTACAACAGAAAAATAGCCAGGTGTTGTGGCAGGCGCCTATAGTCCCAGCTACCTGGGAGGCTGAGGCAAGAGAATCCCTGAAGGCCAAGAGTTTGATGTTGCTGTGAGCTGTGATGGTATAGCACTCTACTGAGAGCAACATAATGAGACTCTGTCTCAAAGAAAAAGAAAGAATGATTACTCTTGTAATCACTAGTACAAGAATAGTGATTAGTGCTAACCTGTCAGTAAAAAGCTGAATGCCATCCTGATGCCCACTGAAAAGAGAATGGATAGGTTGACTATGGTTTATTCAACTGCTGGGTATTACATAGCAGCAAAAACTAAATAAACTATGGCCACAGGCAACAACACAGGTGATGCCTATTAGCGAGTTTTTTTTTTTTTACAAAGTACAAGCACAATCAAATCTAAAAATACATTATTTAGACATATAAGTGATAACATTTTTTTTTTCCAGCAAGGGAATTATAAATGAAATTCAGGATTTGGGGAAGGACACATGAAAATAGGTATTATGAGTGTTGTATCTGTTGATTTTACCAGTTTTTTTTTTAATTTTTTTTAATTTATTTATTTTTATTGTTAAATCATAGCTGTGTACATTAGTGCATTCAAGGGGTACAATGTGCTGCTTTCATATACAATCTGAAGTATTCTCATCAAACTGTTCAGTGTAGCCTTCATTGCATTTTCTTAGTTACTGT